>JAOTQJ010000011.1:6217612-6237773 GCA_025642045.1 Solanum sejunctum | reverse complement strand
ATTAAAAGTAAAATATTAAAAAAATATTTTTTAATATTCAAAGATAACAAATAAAAAAAATCTATTTTTTTAAAATAATAAACAAGTAAAAATGGACTGATAGTAGTTTTGAATGAGAATTAAATGAATGTTCGAAATTTCAAATCAATGAAAAAAAATAAATTGCGTCATTTCACATAACGTCAGAACGTTTTATATGACCTTTAATTATTATGCATTATTTTACATTGTTCTAGAAAAAGTTATTAGTGCCTAATATATAATATTAAATAGATATAATAATAATAATATACCCAGTAAAATTTTATAGGTGAGGTCTTGAGATATAATATCATATAAAAATAGTAATTAAATATCCTAAGCTTTATCGATCTTCTTGCATGAAACCAAAAATCTGTTTGAATTAATACTTTCAGGTGGGTTTCGATATTTTGAAATATCATACATTACTTCTAAACTATACTAACATTCGAAATTGCACTGTTTTTATTTTCTGAATATTTACAAATGTGAATTTCAAAAATAATTTACCCAAATCTTCTTCTTTTTTCAAAAACAAATATGACTTCAATAGTTGATCGTCTCAATATGAATTCAAGTTGATTTTCAGAAGTAAACATCTCTCTCTTTACCCACCCCCACCCCCCGGCCCCTGACTCCCAGCTCTACATTTCTTTTCCAAACCTTCATAATATGGTATATAAATTTAATATCCCTATAATTATTACAATTTTGAATATCATTATTCTTATATAAAACATTATTGCTCTTTACCTTTATTTTTCAAACATTTTTTTCGTCTTAAAAATAGCATAAATAACACAGTTAACCATTTCATACTTTCCCTGTATGTGGTTTTATAAAATTTCATCAGAATCTCATTAGTTTCGATCACTCTTCCGATTTCTTACTCATTCTACTTATAGCATGCCTAACCTCCTCAATCCTAAACATATATAATATCCAAAATTTCAAAGTCTTTCAAAGTATGTCAAATCACTCAATACAATATGTTGTCCCCTGTTCTATTCAAGAATTTATGGAAGTACACTTTTCACCGTTATTTATTTGAGGTCTCTTCTATTAATATCTTATCTTTCTCATCCTTGATGCACTTCACTTGATCAAAGTCATGAGCCTTTATTTCTCTAGCTTTTGAGAGCTTATACAATTTGTATCCCCATATTTGTCCCCTAGCTCGACATACAAGCGTTTAGAAGCTACCATCTTAGTCATCATAATCGCTAACTTGACTTCTATTTTTATCGTCTTATAGACTTTCTTAAACGTCCACTTTTCTTCCTTGTTCATTCACTCTACCAACTATATTATGCAGTTTTATTTGCTTTTCCTTTTTCTTGGACTTCTCCTTTTCACCACCAATCTCTTTGATGACCATCAAATTTACCCCTAGAACTTCTTTAGCTTCTTCCCTACTCAACTAGCTATCTTATGCCATATGTTGTTCACAAGTGGAAGAAAAATATTTTTAGAATAGTGGATAGTTAAAAATGAATACAGAGAATATATATTATTATATTGATGCTGTATAAATAGAGATAGAAAAAGTAATAAATGCATATTATAAAAAAAGTATTATAAATTGCAAAATATAATAAGTTTGATTTACTTTTTGAAATTCATCTGTGTCACATAATCAGGACATTAATTTCGGCATATATAAATTGATTGTTTGTTATGTAACTATAGCAGCGTCACATAAATTAAAATAAAATATAATATATATATATATATATATATATATATATTATTTGAAAATTACGTAAACATATAGAAAATTGCAATAGTTAACAACTTAAAATATATTTTAAAATAATATGAAAATTTTAATCGGTTGCTTGAATTTCATATGTGCTACGTAATTAGAACAAAGGGAGCAAGATATATTATTTAAAAATGACATAAAAATATTATAAATTATAATAATTAACTACTTAAAATATTTTTAAGAACATATTAAAAAATTTATTTGATTTTTCAAATTCAATTTGTGTCACGTAAATTAGAACATACAAAAAATAACATATATTGGGACCTGTGTTCCACGGTTTCCAATATGTAGTACTCTCTCCATCTAAAAAAATAATCTCCTATTCATTTTAGTCTATTTAAGAAAGAATGACGCTTTTTTTATTTTGTCAATATTGTAATTTTAACTTTCGACATGACATATTTAAGATCACAAGATTAAAAATCATTTTGGTACATTTGACATAATATCTTTAATTTAAAATCACAAAATTAAAAAATTTATTTTATTTTCTTAAATTTCGTATCAAATCAAATAAGCTCATTCTTTTTTAAACAAAAAAAGTATAAAGATATAGACGTAAGGTTTATATGATTTATATTTATGGTATAAAGGCTATAAAAAGATTAGCATAATTTAATTTTTGTAATATGTTAACTAATTATAACTTAATATTTTACTAAATTAAAATTATCAATCATTGCCTATATTAATTACAAAGTTTTATTTATAATAATTTTATACCAAAACTGAATATTCTATTGCATATATTAAGTACTTTTTTATCTCAATTTACGTGATACACTTTTTTTTTGTAAAATAATTTGTCCCAACATGAATGTCAGCTTTTCATTAAAAAGAATAACTTTTAAATTCTATTTTTTTCTTAATGAAATAAATAATTTATAACCACAAAATGATTAATGAATATTTTAGATCATAAATTTTATATTATTAAAGTGTAATTAGTTATATTCATGACTGGGATTAATCGGTAATTAAGGTAGCTAACCAACAGGAATTCTAAAGCAGTTACAGAAGGTGCAGCTTTTCTTTCTAGACTCTTAACTTCTTTTCTTTGTTGTTTTTTTAATCCTATTTTTTAATTAAGTTGTAGTAATGCTTTTCTTGGGAGTTTCAAACTCTACACTCTCAAATGCTTTTGTGGAATAGAAGATTGTCGACCCGCTACCCTTTTAACTCAATTTATTACCTTAGCTGTTGTGCGTGGCGGGACTAATATTTTTGTTAAAATTTTTTATATTTTTAAAATATGAATAAATGATTTTTATATTAATGATGTTCAACAATTGATATATATCAAAATATATATATTTAATTTATATTTTCAAAAAAAATTTTACGAAAAAAATTCATCTAATCACCGTTGAGTGAATGTAACTATGTCCCTACTGTTGCATGCATGTTTATTCAAACTGCCAATATAACTACTTACTTGCCACGCACTTTTAATCATTGAATATTTATTTAATAACATCTTTAGTACTTTACATCTCTATTCTACCTATAGTATATTTTTACCTATTCATACACCTCTTATTTCTAGACCAGCTGAGTTTAAATTAGTTATATATACTAGCACTAGTACTCCAATTTCATGCCCTAATCTTGAGTTAATAAATTTTCTTGAATTCCAAACAGGGAAATTACTTATAATCCATGAAAGTCAAAATTAATTAATTATCCATGTAAAGGCAAATTGTATGGATTAGCTAGCGCTAGATTATGCAATCACATATTTTCAATATATATAGTCACGTGATCGCTACTAAAAACAAATGATTTTTTCATCGTGAATTATGATTTAAAAGTCATGCTATAAATTATAACTTTTTCACTCATTTGCAATTGCACTAGCTCAATCCAAAAAATGCATACTAAAAAATAGATTCTTTATAAACTAATAAGAAATTTCCTAATTTTTCTAAGAAAAAATTGCTAATACTTTTTCTTCTCGCTAATTCAATCAAAAAAACTCTATTGAATAGCCAATAAATGTTTTCCAGCGGAGAAATAGCTAGTAATTTTCCAGTTGTAAATAAGTTTTAGTCTCACTATAACTATTAACCAAATATATTTCCACTTGATTGATCCAAGAAGAAGAAGAGCATGCATATAAATAACTATAAAATAAGTAACCAAATAAATAAGAAAGAAAATCAACTTGCTCTTTCTTTTTTTAGTCTCTACTACTTTCACTTTCTCTTCCTCGTGGCCATGCAAATAAGTAACTACATAAAATATCAAAAGAAGAATGGCTCATCCTATTCAACCCCACCTCCCAAACGAATATATGCTTTCTGCTTTCACAATCAATTGAAAGATTCTATTCTTCAAATTAAATCTCCTTCGTTCAACTTAAATTTTAACCAAATAAATCACTCATGTATAATCGTTATTTTGTATAATATCTATAATGAACGTTATTCATTATTTACAATGCAAATTAATAAATATTCATATAGGTCTACATACAGGGGTGAAACTACATTCACTCAAGAGTGGTCAGATGAACACCCTTTGTCGGAATTTGTTTTGAATATATAGGTTAAATATAGCTATTTTGATATTTGTCAATTGTTGAACACCCTTGATACAAAAAATCACCCACCTATGTTCTAAAAATATAAACACTCTTGATAAAAATGTTGATGCCACCACTATGTACATTCTGACAATGAATAATGAATAAATGAGGAAAAGATTTAAAGGAAAAGGATGATGGATCACTTTAGTATACTTTCATTTTATTTTGTAAAACATAACCGGATGCTTCATTAATTAAATTTTTAGAACAATTTCACTGAACTATATTATTCTTGTTTAATTTTACTAAAGGAGAGAGAGATGTGGGGATTCATATTTAAATACATGTTTATTATATATCAAAAGCATTCAAAAGTTAAAACTCAACTTTTAGTGCTTGTTATAGTATGTGATTTCATTAGACTTTATACTTGGTCTACCTGGAAAACTTAAAATTATATTTTTTTAATAGTAATAAATAATAAAGAAGTAGAAACAATAATAAGAAATTAGAAGATAAAGCGGCTGATTGGATTGGATTTGGGGTGCAATATGTTTGCTTAGATTTCAAGCATCTTTATACTCTCTGAAGGAATTTATTCCAAAAAAATGAATATATTCTTCCTTCTTCACCCCCACACCAAAAACCCTCTAACCTTTCTTTATATGTTTGGAATTTTAGAAAGCTATAGCTACCTACTTACCTTTTTTCTCACTATACGACTCTTCCTATGTTGAGAGGTTCAAGGTTCTTAACCACATATATTACTACATCCATTCAGGGCGGATCTACGTAGACCATTCTGGGTGCTCGAGCACCCATGACCCCCCCCCCCAAAAAAAAATTATGCATATATATAAAAAATATGAAAATACTGTATAAATATAAAAATAAGCACCCAGTGGACAAGAAATCTCATGGGTGCTTTGGTTCTTGTGTCCTCCTAAAGCTCAAATCCATTCCAATGAATAAATATTGCCTCCAAAAATGATCTTAAATCAGATAAATATCATGAAGAAAATTGTTTGAACTATTAAATTGATTTGTTGTAAGGAATTAAATGTGTAGTAGTAGTATAGTTTATATGGGAAAGTGTCAAAAATGTTGTTGAGCAATCAAAAAGATTCAAATATATACTCTTTACCTATTTATTTTTGCTAAAAATATTTTCCAGGTTACATTTTTCGTTCACTTATGCCCTTTGACTAATCGTCAACACTGAATTCAAAAATAAGTTTATTTAAAATCCATGTAACATTTTATTATTGGTTCAAATGTAAATTCCATAATATACATTGGATTTAGATAGTCTAGCAAGCATTAAATATGATAAGAGGGAATTGCTCATATAGTAAAAATTACTCACCTCAAATTTAAAATTATGGGTTCAAATCGCTAAAAGATCAATAAGAACGAAAGCTCCGTAGAAGGGTTAAAAAAAAAGAAAGTTAACACGGACCAAGGCGTTTCAAAATTGGGACAAAGTGAGAAGCCATAGTTAAGCTTAAGTCATAACAGTTTATTATATATCTTATAGAAGGTTATTTATTCTACATTTTAGGTAATCATATTTGTTAACTATTCAAACAAAAACATACAAAGTTAGAGGGGAACATTGTTGCACCCTATTTTAAACTTGTCAAAATAGTTCACAATATATAGGAGAACATTCTTTAAGTATGTTCTCTGTATTTTATAATAATATATTAGGAAATCTATTGTTTGAAATGTAAACTTTGTAGGTCGTCAAGACTGGTGAGCTTCTAAAGAAGAATTTTTCTTATTTGAAGGGGAAGTGGTTAGATATTCCTTAAAATCAATGGGAGGATAGTTCCTTCAACTCAGGGGCGGAACTACATTCACCCAAGGGTGGTCAGATGAAAATTCTTCGTCGAAAAACTTTTTTGAATATATAGGTTAAACATAGATATATTGATATATATCAAATGTTGAACATCCTTGATATAAAAATCATCCACTCATGTTACATAAGTATGAACACCGTTGATGAAAATGCTGGCTCTGCCACTACTTCAACTTGATTTAAATACACTAAATGGAATTATCTATTTCATTTACCTGTTTTATAAAGGTGAAGACAAAGAAGCATCTAGCTAAAGTGAGAAAAAAAAAGGGTGAAAAGATTGTTTATTGTAATTAATAATAAAAAGTATGTATGGAATGTATAAAGAGTGTATATGTGATACATGTGAGTACCATATCCAGTGCATGTAAAGTAATATGTAGATATATGAGGATGATATATGGGATATATGGTACATAAAATAGGACTGAGAACAAAAATTGTGCATGGTATATAAAGGGTATATATATGGCGTATATAATGCATAAGGAAAAAATTCCAGGCGTATATAAAGTAATGTAATGCATAAGGAAAAAAAAATCCTATAAAGTAATGCGTGAAGCATTATATATGGTATGCAAGGAAGAAAATATAGGTGTATAAAGTAGTATGTACATGACAAAGAGAATAGGGTTATAGTAGTAGGAGCAGTATATGTATAAGACACATAAAAAAGTATATATGAAGTGAATAACTGGTTGGTGAAAATAATGTAGTGTACTTTTGTAATGACCTCAAGGCAGTTTTGTGATTTCCATCAGTTTTTCCTGTTTGAAAACCTCCACCACCACTACCCCAGCCCACTCCTAATAGCTTTGTATTGGTACTTATGACTTAGAGGAATGAATGGTTCAATTCCCAAGATGATCAGATGAGTTTTGAAAGAGTTTTGAGTTTTAGAAGTTGAAAATTTAGAAAGTTTAACAAAAAGTCTACATTTAATATTGTTGAGGTTGAATATGCGTTCAATGATTCCATTAGGTTCGGGATTAATTTTTGGTCTAGATGGAAGTTTGATTTAGTTATGAGACTTTTGGGGAGTGTTTTACACATTCGATTGAATTTTAAAGTTTTTATTATTTTTGAGTTGACTTGTATCAACATTTAAGCTAAAGGGATTTCAGAACAGTGTTAAGATGATTTCACTATTCTGAAATGTATGACGCAATATTGGTTTATGTTAAGGGGATTTTAGGTAAATTCCAAAGAGTGTTTCAAGATTTGAAATTTGATTGATGCACCAACTAATGATGCAACTAGTTTCCTTCTTCATGATTGCAAGGTGCGGTTGCGATCTTGAAGCAGTGCGGATTTGTACTTTGAGTTCTCAAGATTGTGCTTCACATTGTGAAGAGAAGAAGTCTGATTGGATTAAGGTAATTCATGAAAAATGTTATAGTGGTATTGCTGCGTCCCAGCATATGCAAGTGGACGTGGTCAAAATAAGTAATATAGTGGTCTTAATTTAAGGACTGGATTATCGTACCCAAGGAATTTAATTTAAATTGTTAATATTCCAAGTTATAATGTTTGAAGCGTATTAAAGAAATAATTGATCAAATCTTATTTTGAATAATTTAACTTGCAAATTAAACTAGCGATTGTGTGATAAAATAAGAATAGATTTATTTTGTATTTAATTATCAAATAATGTGAGATTCCAGGATTGTACGCTTAACGACGCGTATTAATCTTTAAAGTTAATATTTATGTTTGGGCAGTGGATTATTGATTCACAGGGTTGAAATTATCAAATCGGGGCTGCACACCCTATTTCTATTGTTTGCCTAACTACATCGCTGAGCAGGGATAAACAATACAATAGAAACACATTAATAATATCTTCCTATACATTAAATCAAGCTTGGCGTAAAGGTAGTTGTCACAAGTCTCCAATACACAAATCAATCTCATATTCTAATTGAACAAGCTCCTTATACTATTATGCTCTTAAGCATTCTAACATCTTTCAAATTAACAATGCTAATCATATTCATTTCCATAGGTGATCAAGCTAAGAAATGTAGATTTAAATAATATAAGAATAATCATAAATACCCATCATAAGCATTAAAAACTCAAAGATTAACGCATTGTCTATGACTACAATCCCAGAAAATGGAAAGATTAGCCACTTATGCTAATCATACACACAAATATTACAAAGAAATATAAGAACATGCAAAAGTAAAGATAAAAGCTGACCAAGAATAGTCTCCTACAGTGCTCAGCTGCCTCACAAGCTTCAGCAAAATTTAGACTAAAGGATGATTAGGGTTGTAGGTTTTTCACGACTTATATAGCCATAAATTCGACTTTTAAGCATTTTTCCTTAAGTCTGCGACGCGGAATAGTATTATTTTAATCAAATTCTGCATATAATGTTGACTGAACCAAAAAATCACCTTCTTCACACTAGTGCGCGACTATTTGGGTTACTTTTCCACCAACCATGTTGAAAACTACTTTTCCACCCATTTAACACTGGTCTGCGACGTGCCTTGGTCGTGGACCAATTGTTTTCATTATTCTTTCCTTGTTTTCTTGTGCGACTTGTCTTGTTTTGGTTCGAGTTTAATTTCGGAACCTCAAAATCTGATAAAAATCAATAAAAACACAATCACGAGGCATATTTGTCCAGTGTTAACATAATACATTAAATTCTATTAAAATACCTAAAACTCTATGAATTTACCCTTGCACTTAACTGTATTTATGCTATATTTTCTTATTTAGGCATATAAATACGCGTAAGATCACCATCGCACACTAAAAGCTTTGTCCGTCCTCGTGCAAATCAAGACACATGCATGTAGATACCTAAATAATATGTATAATAAACTATATATTAACAAACTTTTCAAATCTAGATCAACACTTTTCAAGATTCCTAGCAACATCAACTTTAATAAATACTTTAATGAATAAATGCTGACTCATGCAAAATTTTTGTTATATCTTTACCTAGTTGTCGCCCTTTGATGATTATGTTCCATTACTTGAAGAATTACCCATGCACACAATTAAATTCTTAGAAGAGGATTTTATTTGGGTACACAATCAACTCTCCCTCTCACAAAAGAAATCTTATGTTGCTTCTAACTGTTATAGACTTGTCCTTAATGTTTAAATTGTACTTAGTTAGAATTTTTCATTTTAAAGGATCACTTAAGTCTTTTATTTGGTTATACATAGGCTTAAGGCTGGTGGAATAAATTTCTGGATATAGCCATCATGGTTCATTTCCCAAGTGCTTAAAGCTTACACTACCCTATTTTTCTCTACTTTTGCCCTATTTAATCTTCTTCATTTCAACATCCTTTATTTGTTTCCACAATTTTCATACTCAAAAAAATTATCAATAAATATTAACACATTATTTTTCAGTTTTCTAATTTTTTGATTTTTTTGAATAGTACCCTGAACCATAAAGTTCTACTGTTCATGTTCTATTTCAGCTGCTCATTCTCTGACTTTTTATATTAAAGCGCTCAAGAATTAGGATCAAATATTGTTAAAAGTCAAAGAAGGGGTTCCGCTAAAAATGTGGCTAATGAAAAAAAAAAATTTAAACCTCAGCAGGGTTAACTAGGATGTTTTAATAAATAGGATAAAAAAAGTCTAACTTATTTAGGTTACCAAAGAAATGCCTAGATCATATCCCTAAAACTTTAAAATCTACTAAGTTATTTTAACATACCGGGCAAGTTCGTAACAATTATAGCAACATAGACTAACAATTCAACTCACAATCACATGGCCCATTTTCATCATAAGGGAGCACCAAATTCACTATCACTTATTTCTCATGAATTCAAAATTAAGCAGCTATTCATCAACACAAATTTCAAGTTTATGCTACTAAGGACTCAAGAATTTATGTCATCTTAGTTTCTCATGGTTTCACATATAAGAAATATTTTATGTACTACTAACACTCTAAAATGAGACTCTATTTGACATATATCCTTAGGACAACTGTCATCCATCTGTCATAGGGTACTGTCACTCAACTATGACTTTACCATAAATTATAATACTAAGATGCATTAACAACAAATATTCATAATAATTTCAACTAATAATCATATAAACAAAGAAAATAATAAAGTTATCCACAAAAAAAAATAATCATGTCAAAATATCAATTGTAGTAGAAAATATAATAACATGTGTCATGGTAATACAATATCCAGCACCAAGTAGCATAAATACACCTCACCCCACACTTAAATAAGAGCATTGTCCCCAGTGCTAACTAAATAGAACCTGTGGAATGTGATGAAATGCTCAAGCCTCATCCTCCGAGCTATCATCGGGCGCCTCCGCGTCTTCCACCTCCGTATCGCTTTTGTTTGCCTCTGGGTCAGAGGAAACGTTATCATCAAGTGGCTCGACAAACTGAGGGCCAATGCCTAACATTGTGTGAGCATGATCATTAAGCGGGTACTGGATCTCTACCTCGATAATCTCCTCGGGTGTGATAAGGCATCCATGTGCCCACAGCATCAGTGACTACATCCCGAATATGCATGCCATGACCAGCTCGTCTCTGCGGGCATGCCTGGCAATGGTGAGAGTAGGTGTTGCTCCAGGATCCGGTCCTTGAATAATGCTGACTATGTAAGGAGTCGCCTCTTTGTGTGGACAGTAGCCAAGGGGTCTGTGGGCACACCTGTATGTAAATACAGCTCAGTAATAAGACCGCCAAAAGTGTACTTGCGGTCTTTGTACACTCAATCTCTCCTCATGTCCGACTTTAGTATCAACCCAAAATTTAACTGCATGCCCGTCATCAGTGCATAAATGAGGCAAACCCGTTCCCTCGTGTCCTCGGAGAAATGCTGTCTGAGAAAGAGCCTATATGTCACTATCTTTAGCTAGACCCGGGCCTCTTTATTGAGCTGCCCGAATGAGAAAGTTTGATGGAACCCTCAGTATGCGTGTCTATCCCATTGGGCTGTGGACTGAGGGCCTGAGAGTGTATGTCTGATACCTAGTAAGGAGAGTGCTGGACCAAAGCCTCAAATTTGTTCGTAATATCTGATGGCGTCCCAATGATATCATTAATGATCAAGGGGCTGAAATCTACTGTCACATTCCGCAACCTAACCTGTCAGGTGCGTGCCTCCTTACTCATATTCGTGTAGAATTCCCTGACGATACTCAGATTGCACGGACGTAGCTGCTCGAACAAGAAGTGCAGCTGGTATATAAGGCTCCTCTCATAGATAGCTAGGTAGGTTAGGCAGAGTGCCTCAGCATCAATTTGGTAGTCCAGGAAGTATTTGGACTCAAGGTGGCTTTTGTACCACTTGAGCCAAACTCTGTCGACCTCTTTCTCCCCATATTTAGTTGCCTCTTTTTGTGTTTGAGGCCCTTTAGGACTGTCAGGATGTCCCAAGATCTCCTCCAACAGCAGTGTGGCAGGACTAACCTACTTGATTCCCTCTGGATGCTATAGTAACCTGCAAAATCAATGGAAAGATTAAGGTAACAGTAAGATGCAAGCAAATCAGTTCAGTTATGAAAAGTCAATTAGCTATTTTACCATATTTTGTTGCCAAATTCATGTAGTAACTAGTTTCTGATATTACCAGTGCTAGCATAGAAACACAACCCCATACTTAATTTCAAAATAGCCCAGGAGATACTTAGATTTTCCAACTGAATACGTCCTATCAACTAAGGTTTCAGCAACATAACCCTTTATATCATTCCACACCGTCCTATTGACACCTTGTTGATTATAATTTAAACAACTACCCATCTCACTTTTATCTTTGTCAGCAGTTAAAACAATCACTTGATATCATTTTTCAATAGTTAATGCATCCTTTAACTTGATTATTCTCAAAGAGCATGGATCAGAATTTAGCACCGACATTAATGAGCCCACATTAATTAGTAAAACAATCTTATTTACAAAATTTCTCAGACATAAATATTGCATAGCTTCATATACTCATGTCAATCTTGAAATTATCCTCCATTTGCCTATTTTAAATAATCATATTCCCGTTTAAGCATAGTGCAGGTGAGGTAAAGAAAAATATAGCAATATACTACACACGGTGATGAACTAATGGGTGTTTTAACTCCTCCAACTATTCTACCTCTTCCTTCCGGCAAGCTCGAGATCAAGATTCAGTCTTTTGATTGACCAATAAGCTTGATGTTCAAGCTCTACTGGAAGGTGACAAGCTTTTCCATAGACTAGACTACGGTAATGTACCAATGGGTGTTTTATAGGCCGTTCAATATGCCCACAATGCTTCATCTAACTTGGTAGTCCAATCTTTTCGAGTAGCATTCACCGTTGTCTTCAGTATTTGCTTCACCTCCTGATTTGATACTTTCACTTGACTGATTGCTTGTGGGTGGTAAGCTACAGCGACTTTGTGTCTTACCCTATATTTTGCAAGAAGGTTCTTCACTGTTTCGTTGATGAATTATGTACCACCATCACTAATGATGGCTCTTGGTGTACCAAACTGAGTGAAGATGTGCTTTTTCAAGAAATTACTTACCAACTTGGAGTTATTGGTGGGTAAAGTTGCTGCTTTCACCAATTTGGACACATAATCGACCGCGACTAAGATGTAAGTATTACGAAAAGATGGTGGGAATGGACCTATGAAGTCTATGCCCCATACATCAAAGATTTCTACCTCTAAAATATTATTAAGAGGTATCTCATGTCTCCTAGAGATAGTACCTATCTTTTGACAAGCATCACAATATTCACCAAATGTATAGTATCTTTGAATAGAGTTGGCCAATAGAAACCTGATTGGAGTACCTTGCGAGTGTATGCTCACCCTAGTGATGACCCTCGTATGGTGAAACATGACACTTTGCTAGAATCTGTTGCATCGCTGACTCAAGCACACACCATCTCACCATGCCATAACCCCTTACTTGAATAGATATGGCTCATCCCATATGTAAGCTTTGGCATCATGGTCTAACCATTTGCGCTGTTGATAGTTGGCGTATGGGGGAAAACTCTGCTTTCTAAGTAGTTAACAATATCAGTGTACCATGGTAGTTTCTCTACTTCAAGTAATAGCTGCTGCTCATCCAAAAATTCCTGCTTGATTTGCATTTGTTCCCCAATGTGTGCATCATTTTCTAGGCGAGAGAGATGGTCGGCAATCTGGTTTTCACTCCCTTTTCGAGCCTTGATCTCAATATCAAATTCTTGGAGCAGCAAGATCCACCTAATGAGTCTTGGTTTTGCATCCTTTTTGCTGAACAAGTACCAGACAGTGGTGTGGTCAGTAAAAATGATGACTTTGGTGCCTACCAAATAAGATCTAAATTTATCAAAAGCATATACTAATGCGAACATCTCTTTTTCCATAACTGTGTAGTTACTTTGAGCAGAATCAAGAGTTTTTCTTGCATAGTATATAGAGTGGAACACCTTGGCCTTTCATTGTCCCAAAACAACACCCATGCTGTGTCACTTGCGTCATACATAAGTTCAAACGATAGATTTCAATCCGGTGCTTGCAAGATAGGTGCCTCGACCAACTTTTCCTTCATGTCTCAAATGCCCGTAAACATGAAGCATCAAAGTTAAATGGTACCTCTTTTTCAAAGAGTGCGCAAAGCAGTTTGGCAATCTTTGAGAAGTCCTTAATGAATCTACAATAGAATTCCGCATGTCAAAGAAAGCTTCGGACTCCTTTGACTGAAATAGGTGGTGGAAACTTCTCAGTCACTTCTATCTTGGCTTGGTCCACCTCTAAACCATGCTTAGATACCTTGTGCCCAAAAGCTATTCCTTCCTTAATGAGAAAATCACATTTTTCTCGATTAAGGACAAGGTTAGTTTCCTCACATCTTGCTAAAACCTTGTCTAGATTTTTCAAACACTTTTCAAAAGATTCCCCAAAGACTGAGAAATCATCCATGAATACTTCCACATATTCCTCTACCATATCATGAAAGATAGCCATCATACAACATTGAAAAGTGGCCAGTGCATTGCATAACCAAAAGGGCATGCATTTGAAGGCATACATACCATATGGACAACTAAATGTTGTTTTCTCTTGGTCTTCTAGAGCAATGGTGATTTGATTATACCCAGAGTAACCATCCAAGAAGAAGTAATATTCTTGCTCAGCAATTCTATCAAGCATTTGGTCAATGAATGGTACCAGGTAATGATCTTTTTGGGTGGCATCATTTAACTTCATATAATCCATGCATATCCTCCACGCTATCACCTTCTCATTGGTATCAACTCATTTTTATCGTTGGTGACTAATATTATACCTCCTTTCTTTGGGACGCATTGAATCGAGCTAACCCATTTGTTGTCGAAGATGGGAAAAATGATTCCTACATCTAACCACTTTATCACCTCTTTCTTCACAACTTCCTTCATAATTGGGTTCAAACATGTTTGTGATTGCGCCACTGGCTTATGACCTTCCTCCATCAAGATGCGGTGCATGCACAATGTTAGTCTAATACTATGGATGTTCGATATTTGCCACCCCATAACTCTCTTCCTTTTCTTGAGCACAACAACTGCATCTTCCACCTAAGCTGTAGTCAATAAAGCAGACAAAATTACAGGTAATATATCATTATCTCCAAGAAAAACATACATGAGATGTGAAGACAATATCTTCAATTCTAGCTTTGGTGGTTCTTCAATTGATGGTTTCGGCTAGGGACCTAATATCCATTTAAAGGTGCCCCCCCTTATTGAACATACTTGCGTTATTGTTCAACACACTATCGATTTCGAGAGCCTCTGCATCATCCACTAGCCCTTGATTTAGCAACACTCTTACTAAGGGATATTGAACCTTCACTCAACTTACCGAGGCAGTCGTGTCTATTACTGTGATGGCTGCCAAATATTTATATGCAGCTGGTAGTTTCATGGCCCTATACCCATCAAAAACTTCCACTTTGTCATAGGCTCTCGTTATGAGTCTTCCTGCTGTCACATTAATTAAGGATCCTCAGGTTGCTAAGAATGGACAACCAAGTATGAATGAAACTTCAAGATTAAGTTCAAAATCAAGGATGGTAAAGTCCATAGGAAAAATGGTTGATTCCACTTGAACTAAGACATCCTCGATAACACCTTAGGGCCTTGCCATTGATGTATCTGCCAATTGCAACACAATTGTAGTGGGTTTTGATTTTCCAAGTCCCAACTTTAAGAATAGCAAACTTGGCATAAGATTTATGCTTACCCAGGATCACACAATCCTTTGGCATTCAAACAGCTCCCAATTGTTACTTGCACTATGAAGCTTTTGGGATTTTTTTTATCTTAGTGTGCAATTGAGCTCTATTTAAGATTCTAGCACTATAAGCTTCGGTGAGTGCCACAATCTTATATTCTGCCAACTTGTCCTTGTTGGTGACAATGTCCTTCACATACTTTGCATATTTTGGAATTTCCTGCAAAATATCAATAAGCACTAAGTTAATTTGTACTTGCTTTAGGAGCCTGGTGAATTTTTGAAAACATTCATCATCTTTCTTCTTTTTCAGCTTTTGTGGGAATAGAGGCGGTGGTTTAGGCAATGAAATTGCCTCATCAGCAGACGAGCTTAGAATCACAGGTTCCTTATTTTGAACACTACTTGGTTCAGCCAAAATTTTCTTCTTAGATACCAATTCGGTTAATGGCCTCCCATTTCTCGTGCTTATGGCATGAACTTGGTTGGGATTTGGATACGTATCTTCCGGAAAACCTCCTTCGGGTCTTGAGTTCATAGAGCTTGCCAATTGCCCCAACTGCTTCTCCAAATTTTGATGATTTTATTTGTGTCTTTGGATTTTTTCTTCTTGACGATTTTGGTTTGCCAAAATTTGCCTTAGTACTTCACTATCCGACATGTTTTTTGGATTGGCCTACTTCATCGGTTAGTGCATTTGTTGAGTGTAGTATGTTTGACTTCCTTGTGGACGTTGTTGTTGAGATTGTCCTTGATTTTGTTGGTTACCACCCCAAGAGAAGTTAGGATGATTCCTCCAATTTGGATTGTGAGAAATTCCCGAAACCTTGATATCCGCCTCTATTTGCATTTCCAACCAAAATTATCGTCTTAGGATTTGAACCGCAAAATTCAGCAGTGTGGTCTCCTCCTCCACAAACATCGTACCAATTATTTTGCTGTTGTTGTTGTCCTATATTTGCCTATGCGAATTTTTGACTTACAATTAGATTTTTCTATTGTTGACCCATCGATATGTTGTTGAATTAGGTCGTCATCACATTTTGCATAGCTGAAATTTATGCTTGCAAAGCAGTATGGCATTAATTTCTAGCATTCCTGTTTGCTTATGAACTGTGGGTTGACTTGATCCTCCATTTCACTCTGTATTTACTTGAGCTATATGATTGAGAAGTTATATAACTCATCGTATGTCTTTTTCAAAGCTTATCCTTCTGCAATAGAATCAAGAAAAATCTTTGTGTTTGGTTCCAATCCTTCAATGAAGATGTGGATCAACATTTCATTAGATTGACAATGATGGGGACAATTAATAAGTAAAGTTTTAAACCTATCTCATGCTTGATATAAGTTTTCTCCCAACCTTTGCTTAAAGCTTAAGATCTCACTTCTTAATTTGGCCATCTTACTGGATACAAAGAATTGAATAAGAAACTTTCTAGCAAGATCACCCCACGAAGTAATAAAGTTTGGTGGTTGCAAATTGAACCACCTCCTTGCTTCCCCCAACAATGAGAAGGAAAATAACGTCATTCTCATATAATCTCGATTTACGCTTGTCGGAATGAAAGTGTTAACTATTTCTAAAAAATTTTGAATATGTATCTATGGATCTTCATGTGGTAGTCCGGTAAATTGCCCAGTTGAGTGTAGAAATTGAACTATATTTTATTTAAGCTCCCAACGATCACCAAGTTTTGGCTTTTCGAAACAACTAGTGATATTGGTGGTTCTAGGAATGACTACGTCTCTTACTGTCCTAGGTGCAGGTAGTGCAGGTGGATTTTGTTCCAACATTTCTTCTTCGACAACATCAATTTCGTTCTTAGTCCCTGTTATATTTTCTTGCTTAATGATTTTAATTGGCGGAGTTTGAAACAAGACACTTCCTCTACTCTTAGATTGACGAAAGTATGTATCTTACTTCTCTAGTTTAGAACTAAATTTTCTATACTATTAACACAACTAAGATCAAATGTAGTGAACACTACCAAACAAAATAACTCATAAAATTACTTAATTTATAATTTTGATCCCCGGCAACGGTACCAAAAATTTGTTGCCTCCCAGTACACGCAAGTGGATGTGGTCAAAACAAGTAATATAGTCGCCTTAATTTAAGGATCGAATTATCGTACATAAGGAATTTAATTTAAATTGTTAATATTCCAAGTTATAATGTTTGAAGCGTATTAAAGAAATAATTGATCAAATCTTGTTTTGAATAATTTAACTTGCAAATTAAACTAGCGATTGTGTGATAAAATAAGAATTGATTTATTTTGTATTTAATTATCAAATAATGCGAGATTTCGGAATTGTAAGTTTAACGATGCCATATTAATCCTGTAAACTTCACAGGATTGAAATTATCAAATTAGGGCTGCACGCCGCCGTTTGCATATTCCTATTATTTGCGTAACTACATTATTGAACTGGGATAAACAATACAATAGAAACGCATTAATAATATCTTCCTATACATTAAATCAAGCTTGGTGTAAAGGTTGTTGTTACAAGTCTCCAATACACAAATCAATCTCATATTCTAATTGAACAAGCTCCTTATATTATTATGTTCTTAAGCATTCCAACATCTTTCGAACTTACAATGCTAAACATATTCATTTTCATAGGTGATCAAGCTAAGAAACGTAGATTTAAATAATATAAGAATAATCATAAATACCCATTCACAAGCATTAAAAACTCAAAGATTAACACATTGCCTATATCTACAATCCCAGAAAATGAAAAGATTAGCCACTCATGCTAATCATACACACAAATATTACAAAGAAATATAAGAATATGCAAAAGTAAAGATAAAAACTGACCAAGAATAGTCTCCTACAGTGCCCAGCCGCCTCACAAGCTTCAGCAAAACTTAGAACAAAGGATGATTAGGGTTGTAGGTTTTTCACGACTTATATAGCCCACAAATCTGACTTTTTACACGTTTTTCCTTAAGTCCGCAACGTGGAATAGTATTATTTTAATCAAATTCTGTGTATAATATTGACTGAACCAAATAATCACCTTTTTCATACTAGTACGCGACGCACACTAGTGTTATTTGAGTTACTTTTCCACCTACCACATTGAAAACTGCTTTTCCACCGATTTAACACTAGTCCACGATGCGCCTTAGTCGCAAACCAATTATTTTTATTTTTCTTTCCTTGTTTTCTTGTGGGGGTTGTCTTGTTTTGCTCCGAGTTTAATTTTAGAACCTCAAAATATGATAAAAATTAGTAAAAACACAACCACGAGGCGTAATTTGTCCAGTGTTAACATAATAAATAAAATCCTATTAAAATACCTAAAACTCTATGGATTTACCCCTGAACTTTATTTATGGGACATTTGCTTATTTAGGCTATAAATACGCCTAATATCAGGTACTCATGGTCGAAAGGGTTCGAAATAGGTCTAGTTCACAATCACAATGACAACTCTTGATGATCGTGAAGAACAATTACACCTGAAAAGTAGAGTTGTCAAAATGGATCAGCCTATCCTATCCAACTCAAGCCTCGTGGGCTAAGGAATTTGACGGACCATGATGGGTCAACTCCTTCATTTGAAAGAACCTTGAAATGGCTAACCCAATCCAATCCTTGAAAGATCGTAAGTTATGGGTGGGGGGCTAGCCTTTCAATTTTCTTTATATATTTTCTTTTCAATCTGAATTCAAACTTAAAAGTCTATCAATATATTAATTTTTTTTACATATCTAACATAATTATATGAAAGAATATAATAATTAAAATCATAATGTGCATTATATATGTGTCAAGATCCAAGCCTAAGACCTAGGTGTAACATGGCAAATGAGAACCCGAAAATTTTCAAACAAGCCTCATAATATCTATTTACACATCATCGGTTCGGAAGCACAATTCAAATATTATAATATGATACTAAGGGATAAGGGCTTAGGACTCAAGCTATGAGACTTGGGACATAGGACTCATTGTCACACAATCACAAGCCCAACAAACAAGTGTAAGGGATAGGATCTCGGGATTCAAGCCATGGGGATAAGTAACATGAGATTTGCTTTCGCACATTAATTAACAAGCAATTTTAAGGGGTGAGATCACATAACTCAAAATATGGGAATAGGAACTTAGGAATTTCATCATCTCATCATCACATCACCACAACATCACCATAAGCTTTGCCTCCATAAGCATCAAACATAACAAGGCTTACATGACGTCCAACAATGCCTCTAAGTCATAGAAATACTGAGGCCCAAGACATGTCCTGGGCTTACCCTCAAAATAAAAGACATAAGATCATCACAATATAGCATAGGTAGACAAAACGTGGGTCTTGTTCTTGAAACAAAGGACTCACCGCTAGCAAATATGCTTTCAATATAATATAATTAACTAATTAAAATATAATATATATATACTAAATTATTTTTTAAGTTGGGGGGTATTATAGTAACCTTTTTAGAAAAGTCACAACCCTCAAAAAAAGTCACAATCCTTAGGAAAAGTCACAACTCTTTTAAAAAATCACAATCCTTTGAAAAAGTCACAACCTTTTGAAAAAATCAAAACCTTCGAAAAAGTCACAATTCCTTGGAAAAGTCACTATACTTCAATGTGAAAAATTATTTGTTGTCAATCTCGGATGGAGTCAAAGATTGACTATTTTTTGGCTTTAGAGTATGATGGAATAAAACAAAATGACTCTTTAAACTGTCTGCGCTTCTTTCATTTGTGAAGTAGCAGTTAGTCAAT
>JAOTQJ010000011.1:6191240-6208396 GCA_025642045.1 Solanum sejunctum | reverse complement strand
ACATGATGAGATTCTGAAATGATGTCTAAGGGCATTGTTGCATTTCGATGTGGGCTGAAATTTTCATGTTTGTGTCTCTCATATACGCCTCTTTGACATTTGTGGATGAATGTTTCCAAGGGGGAGATATTGTAATGACCCCAAAAATTATCCAAAAATATGCCTCAAAAGTACCCGAAATCATACTTTCCATATATCTCAAAATTTGTGCACAATATCAAAAATCTGACTTCATATTCTTATTCAGCGGGTCATTTTGAGTGGATCATGGGTCTAACTTTGATTTAAGACCAAACAATTAATAATTTTGTTTTTCTAAAAATGCAATTTCCAGTGTTGTTTCCGCACCGCTTTCGCGATATGCACTGGTATATTTCTGTGTGCAGATTTTTGACTTCGGTCCAGGACTTTTAAGTCTTGGGCCTAAGTGTTCCCAAATGTGAAAATACCTATACTTAGCCAATTTTCACCCTCATATCATTCTGAACATTCCCCAATACTCATTCAAACACTTAGCCAAATTTTTTACTCCTAAACTCAAGTCTCAAAACCCTCTCCGAATCTAAGTATTTCCTCTCAAGTTTCAAATCTCCATCTCCAATCTTCATTAAGTTCATTTCCAAAGCTAAGGTATGTAGGTTTCTTTCATGGGTTCATTTCACCCATGACACCCAAGCTCTCTTTACTCAAAATTGCATGATTTAAAGTTGATT
This sequence comes from Solanum sejunctum, assembly GCA_025642045.1. Taxonomy (NCBI): domain Eukaryota; kingdom Viridiplantae; phylum Streptophyta; class Magnoliopsida; order Solanales; family Solanaceae; genus Solanum; species Solanum sejunctum. The sequence continues at coordinate 6,207,683 of JAOTQJ010000011.1, read as the reverse complement.
TATCCATGCGTCTTATTCATTATGAAATTCACTGCACACTATGTTGAGATTTAAAAAATTATGACTATTTTACTATGTTTGGAGCTATGAATCTAAGGTATACTGTGAAAATTGATGAAGCTTCTGGATGTATATTGTTTGAGGGAGTTACCGAGTATCTATTCATGGCTTTATACTGATTTTTCTAGCATGATTTCACTCTTGAATTGCATGGTTTTACACTAGTATTGCACACCCTCTAAGTGTTTGATAAAATATCCGGTTATGAATTCTTGAGAAATTGAAGGTCCAATGTATGTCTTATGAGTTGAACGACTATATGATAATGAAATGATGATGGAATAATGATGAAATAATGATGAAATGATGATGGAACAATGATGAAAAGAAATGTATGTGTATGAGGATGAAAGGAGTGTGTATATGTATGATATTATCTCTATATAGTGTTGGGGATAACCAAGCCTAGCTCGGGGAGTTGTAGGCCTAGGTAACCTATCGAGGGGTTGGTATCTTAGTTGCCAAGCTCGGGGGATGGTAGGCTTGGGTATCCTTGGTGGGGGTTGCTACCTACCAACCTTGATGGGGGGTTTGTACTTCGTCAACCTCGGTGGGGGGTTTGTACTCCATCAACCTCGATGAGGGGTTTGGACTTCATCAACCTCATAAAGGGGTTCGTACCTCATGCACCTGTCCAAGAGGTGGTAGTCCTTTGCTTGCACTATAATAGTCACTCCTTACACTCGTATTATGATATATATAAGCATGGGTTTACTTCAAGCATCATTCATTCATACCATATTATTAGTGTGTTATTCATTGATTATGATTATGCATTTTGTCTATAATACCTACCTCTTTTTGCATTGCATCCTATATACTTAGTATATTTAAAAGTACTAATGCATACTTTATGCCTACATGATGTCACCATGTAAGAATCGGTGTACCACTTGATCATCATCATCCTCCACGTGGCTAGTTCGACTTCTATGAAGCTTGCTGGTGAGTCCTCTATTCCAGTGACGTTATTTATGATCTCTTACTATGTATTAAGACTTTCTCTCTTGACTTATGTATTGACTATGAGGTTGAGATCGATTGCTTTGTCTTGGCCCCCATTCTTATCTATGTAGTAGAGGTGTTATTGGACATGATATGTATATATGTTATGAGCTTTGACTCTATTGTCTCTTGATTTTATGATATGGAAGTTTACCCTTAGTCCCAATTCCCCTTGTTTATGTTTACCTATTATTGTCATTCTAATTGCTTCCGTGACCAAGGATGTGCAATGATATGCTATGAGGATTTTTTAAAGTTCCTTCAGGTTCCCCATTTGTCGGTCACGTCTAGGCCCTACGCTAGAGTCATGATAACTATTTACTAAGGTTTTGATAGAAATCTCATTAATTTTGGCAGTTTTAACTTCTCGCTAATCTGAAAACTTGCACAATTCTCAACCAAAACACCTTGTAACCAATCCAACAAAATAACGAAATGACCTGGTGGGTCATTATACATCCCCCACTACTAAGACTTTCGTCTGCTAAAGTACAAATATAGGCATACCTGCAGGCTCCAGTCCACACCATGAGTACCTCGGCCATAAAACATGCTCCATATCCCACAATCAACCATAAAAGGACCATAGGCTAACCTGAACACACAACACACTATGGCTAACATGCTCACATTTGCACACAGGGCCTAAACCCCTTTACCTTGTTATCCAATCCATCCGGCATCACCGCCCAATATTCATCACTGTAATAATTACCTAACAAGCCACCCACTCAAAGGACTTCCAGTGCCTTCCTTCATACCTTGACATTCTTATATCACTTCTCAAACATGGTCCTTATTAGTTATTACCATTCAACCCCTATTTGTAGCATTTAACATTCAACCTATGGTAAGAATCACAACCGTAGCCACTGGCGCTTATAAGTCACCAAGTTCGTGCTACATAGTGTAGTAGTTATCCCAACAACCACAATCAGCTACTCATAATGACCACAACAGATTCATGCATAACCCCCAGAACATCTTCCACCTAGAACTCCCTTAACAATACCCAATCATCATCTAACTCAACAAAAACACACTGGAGTATAAGAAATTCACCCAGAATCCACCAGCATAACCTCGACAAGCATATCAGGAGGAATAGCATAACAAGCTAGGGGTGGGGCTAACTATGGTACAACCAATCCTACCTGTTTTGAAACAACAATAGGGTTGGTGTATCAGGGCTAAGCTCACCTCGGCCTCTGACCCATATGACTCCTCTCAAGGCTAACACCCTTAGAATCATTCTGTCCCAAATCTCAACAAAGCATCATGTAGTACATCACTATCAATGACTTATCCCATTTCACAGTTTAATTCACGTAATTACACATTTCAATAAATTCACGTTTCATTTCAAGCAATCAAGTAGGAAGTCAAGGTTTAACATACTTAACATAGGTTAGAAATACATTTTCCTTAGCCAACAAAGTGAAGATTAATTCAAAATTGGAGCTTTCCCTTTTCGATTATACTCAAAATCACCACAATATATTCTTAAATGGATGCATAATCACAATTTGAAGATTATGACGCCAAACTTGAGCAACTCGTGGAAAAGGATAAAATAGTTCAAACACTATCATGAAATGAGCCAAAAGTCTAGATATTTTTACATAAAAACAATCCTTGAGGTTTTAGGAACCTAATGGCGAAAATAGTTTCGAAAAAGGAACTGAAATGAGTCCACAATCACCATTTTAATTTGAAAAATCAAGTTCATGAAATACCAAAATATCCCAATTAAATCCCTAATTTTTTATGTTAAAATCATGAATTAATTAATGAAAATTGAAGAAAAAAGTTGAAAGGGACTTACCCAATTGATTTTCCTTGAAATTCCTTGCAAAATCACCCACAATCGAGTTTGGAAAGTTAAAAATGGAAGAATTTTAATAAAACCCGTCATCTAAATAAGTCCACTATTTTAGGCATTAAAAATACATTGTGAATGCAGTGAAGGTGATGCGATCACGGAATTCACTAGCTCTGTGCTTCGTGAATGCGGGACCTTTGCTATGATCGTGGAGGTCACCTGTCCAGTAGTCCGCGAACATGGAGCCTCTCCCGTGATCATGAAGGGTCAGTAGACCTACCCTCCTAGGAACGCAGATAAGGGTTGCGAACACAAAGCATGGTGCTTCAAGCACCAGATATCAGCACACCAATAACACACAATTCACAAAATAAACTCCCAAAATTTGTACAGAACCCTATACATCCAAATCATATATGCAACCCTATTAAATTTGACATTCTGGACTCAATGGAATTGTCAAAACTCAAATATGAAGTCCTCTTCACCTGGAATCTGATAAGCTGCAATTAAACTAGTTTAGGCCATATGAAATGCTAAAATGGTACCGGAACAATTAAAAATTATAGCTAAGCTCATTGTAGCACTAGAATCACCTCCCCGAACCAATAGAACTATCAAAAATTCAATCCGAGTACAAAACTCAAAATATTGGTTAAAAGTCAATCTTTGACTAAATTTCCACCTTTGGACATAAAATCCACATAACAACTCCAAATCTGATTCAGGTAACTTCTAGACCAATTTCCATATTCCGGAACTAGTGGAATCAACATAATTCTATTCCAAGACTCGAATCTCCAAATGACCCTAAAATTCAAAATTTAGCAATTTAAGCCTTCAAAACTCACTTCTTTAGCAAAAACTCAATTTTTTTACGTGATTTTCAGAAAAGAAGCTTTCAAAACCATTCAAACATGACTCCAGGAAGTTGTCAAAAGGGGTAAAACGATAATTTTATAAAAAACCAAAAATGAGTTTTAGGGTCATTACAAATTCAAAAGTCTTTTTACTTCTTAAATTTTATATCAAGTCAAAATTTCATAAATAATTGAAATAGCGGGAATACTAATTAATTACTATCCAAAATAAAGAACAAATCAAGATTCAAGGAGTACCAGACCAAATATTTTGTTCATGCTAATTTAATTATATATTATCTTTTGTGGCAACCATTCAAATTTGAGATCAAGCTCAAGATCCTTGAATTTATTTTATTTACTTTCAAAAACAAGAATAACAAAATTCATAAAGATTTTAATATTCACTATACTAAATAGAACTCACGACCCAATAATTGAGTGTGATAGCACTCACCTAACCTATCAAGGCTAGTCAGCTCAACCCAAACAACTTAACAATAACAACATAAGCGGAAGATAATAGTCTGATAATATAGATAAGCGGGACAAAATACACTAAAATCATCACAAAACTGGTGTCACGTGTACAAACCTCTAAGTATAGAATACTCAAAATGAAATACAAGTCATAATGTCTAGTCCTCAAATAGAACCAAACATGATAGAAGAATCTTCAAAGATCTATCGAAGGAATAAGGAGCTACCTCAAGATAGATCCAAAGCTCGATCCAAAAGATAATCATGAAGCTAGCAAGATGGATAGAGTTTATAACCTACAAAATTGTAGCAAGGGGTAAGCACCAAATAACAGGGTACTCAGCGAAATAGAACTAACCTAAAGTAAAGCAATAAAGAACATAAGTAACTCCTTAAATCCCAACCACAATCCACCAAACTATAACCCTGCACTCAGAAAAGTCCCATCACAATATAATATACAAGCCTCAATAACATAAATATACTCATCCCCTAGCATAATATCTCCACAAAGAATCATATCTAGATACATCCAATAATTACTCAGGCCAATACACAATAAGTAGACAATTCCACATGTAATACAATGGTAATATAGAAACAAGTATGATATGAGATGGAGTGAATGCCATGAGATGCTAGTAATGCGATGTAATGTTAGATAATTATGATACATGTCTATCCTATGATACACATTCACTGACTAGATGACTGCCTCAGTCGGAACCCATAGGGATCACACATGGACCATGTATTCGTGAACATTGCCGACAAGACCTCGGCTAATGCTCACCCATCTGGAAAAGACCTTGGACCCATTAAAAGATGACCTCGGGTCATCGATATATTACCTCGACTCGACCAATAAATACCTCAGCCACCAATTCATGTCTTACCTTACTCACATCACAGTCGTAGCCATCATAAATATCAATGCACAAATAATAACAAATACAATATGCATGATCATGATTATATCATAGTATCAACATCATAATGATCTCAAAGCCTCAGTATCGCCAATAGCTCAATATCATTAGTAGCTCAATAACATCAATGTCTCGATATAGACACAATCTCAATATTTCAATCATATCACAATATAAGCACCATCCCGCTATCAATATAGAATGATTCACAAGATCACATATTTACGAAACCACAATTAATCTATAAGTCAATATATCATCATATGAATAATTATTCAATACGACAAGTCATGATCAAGCCTACAGTGATACAATTCTACCCTCAAATACTCAATTCCATACATAAAGGAGCATACAAGATTCATTCATACTTAACAAAAGGTTAGAAGTCCACTTGCCTCAAATAAAGTCTTGAATCAAGATGAAATTGTCGCTTTTCCCCTTCTACGGTATTCCAATTCAGCACAATCTTATTCAAATATAACATCACAATCACATAATGAATCTAATGATACTAGAATCAATTAATTCATAGAGAAAGGGTAAAATGATCAAAAATCTCAAGCAGGAAAATGCAGTCGAAAACTAAAAATTAATGCATGAGAATGTTCTTCATGTAATAAGGAGTTCAGTGAAAACAATTTCGATCACGGTGCTAAGATGAGGTAGAAATCAACAATTTAAGTTTAGAAATCGAAATCCGAGAAATCCCCAATTTACACCATTAAAATCTCAAAATTAGAAGTGAAAATCGCTAATTAATCAATGAAATAAGATAGAAAATAGTTACCCAGTCACTTTGCCTTGTAAAGTCTCGAAATCTCTCTTGAAAATGAAGCTTTAAGAACTAAAAATGGTGATTTAAAATAAAGTCCACGTTTTAAATAAGTCATTGTTTCAGGCATCACTAATGCTTATCCATGAAGGCGGAGACTAGAAAGGGGTTAATCCTCCGCGAATGCGAGGATGAGGTTCGTGAACACATAGGTTCACTACATTGTGCTCCGCAAATGTGACAGTGAGGTCCGCGAATGTGGAGGGTAATGTACCCATATATCCATGAACGCGGTCTCTAACCCGCGAATGCGGAGAACAATGGAACTTGCACCAGATAACAACTGCACCAGCAATACTCAGCACTGATAAAAATAGGAATTGGACCCTTGAGGACTCGTTTAGAACTCCGAGAACACAAACCAAACATAGAGCCTTACTTGAAAAGACGATCCAAACTCAATTGAACTGTCAGAATTCGAATCTGGAACCTTTGTGGCCCCGAACCCGAAAAGGATCATTTAAACTAGTTTCAGACCTAAAAACTTAAAATATTCATAGAAACTCTAAAAATTAGGACAAAGGAATTTCTAGTGTTAGTTTCACCATCCCGGAGTACTGGAACTGAGGGTAAGTCGATATGAGCTCCTAAACCCCGAATGTTGACCAAAGTCAAACCTATGATTCAAAAATGAACCGAAAATGCAACTCTGGGCCTAAAATCTCTGTATTAACTCCGATCCGTTCTGCAAGTTCTCTTAGACCATATTCGCCATTCCGAACTGATGAAATTGATAAAATCAAATTTCGACACTCAAAAGTCAAAATGACTACAAAACTCGAAATTTCCAACTTAAGCCTTTTAAAACTCTTTCTTTTGCAAAACTCCAACTTTTTATGATATTTTCAAAATCTGACTTTTGGACTTATCCAAAAATGACTCAAGGAAACTTGAGGGAAAGGCAAAATGGTAATTAGATCGGTAATTCCATAAATGACCTTCGAGGTCATTACAACAAAATACTATGTTTGTTGCAATTTTCTAGTTTTACTCTTTAAGCAAATTTTATCCCAATTATTCATGAATGATAAATTCAATTCAGATAGAATGGACTACAATTTGACAAAAAAAAAAAAAAAGCAGCTTCAATGGGAATAAAAGTAAAGTGGAGACAACAGAGGAAACAGGCCTTAGAAGATGGAGGTGAAGGACACATCAAAAATAACATGGTAACTAGGAACTAAGCTGATGTTATCTTGAAAATTACTCCAGGCAACCACCAAATATATATGTTAGTTTGATATCATTTGATCAGAGTCTTGTGTTCTAGCTTGTGGGTGATGTCGAAGTCTACATGAACGAAAGCTCGCTCAACTTCAACAAGTTGCTCCAGCTTTTCCTGAAGTGTTTCACCAATATTATGTGCCTGGTTCAGAAACATATCCTCAGGCAGCACAATATCAACCTCCACAAAATATTGTGTCCCAAAAGTATATGCTCTAACAGTATCAATGTGTTTGATCCTTTCGTGATGATTCCATACTAGATATGTCAGCTTTGCAATAAAATCTGGTGGTGATGTTCTTCCAATAAGTGCCCACACATTTTCCAGCACCGTCCTTGCCCATGTGCTCATCGTGTAAAGTGCTATCTAAAAACATACAACAAAGATTAATCCACACATGTTGCTTTTAGTCCACAAGGATGATCACTCGTTCAGAGTAAACGCAAAGCATCTCAGATGCAACAATGGATCGACAATGTATACAAATTAAAGAACTATAGATGATCGATGATGTTATTTGAACTCACAATGATTGCTCCAGTAGGATCAATCCACCAGTAGAATTTGATGGCTAAAACAGCTGTCGCTAGTCCGATTGAGTTCGTAATTACATCAAAGAAATGGTCTCGAGCATAGGCCCTCACAATTTCATTTTTGAATCTTTGACAATAGACCACAAGCAGAAACTTTATCACAGTGACAGAAACCATGATTCCAATCATCCATTTTTCTTTCTCGGGGTCCCTATCAGGATGAGACTGATTGTGAAGTACAGAACCAGAAAACAAATCGATGTTAATTGTAAGTCATATAATAATTCACTAATGAAATTGCAGTAAAACAGAACTCGGTCCAGTAATATTTTTATAGTATGTAAATACTGTATTAGTCGTTTCCTTTTTCTTTTCGTTTCCTTTTTCATTATTAGTCGTTTCCTTTTTCTTTTCTTTTCCTTTTGTTTTTTTCCACATCTTTATGAGGCTTGATTTTTCTTTTTTTTTCTTTTGTTTTTTTCCACATCTAGTTTCTTCTGTTTATGGGCTTGATTTTTGAGGCGAAGGTTTTCCGAAAATAGCCTCTTTATCTCTATGAGGTAGTGGTAAGGTCTGTGTAAAATTATATCCTCTCCAGACCTCACTTGTGGGATTCCACTGGATATGTTGTTTGTTGTTGAATCTTTATTAATTTATGCTACATCCAAGCCAGTCGTTTTTAATAAGAACACAAATGCCTAGTTTATCACTATACGTGGCTTAGAGATCAAGTGTGTCACTGCAACTTGCTTTTTTGTAGCTATTTCAGATTCTCTTTTTGGCATTGCCTTTTCTTCTAAAATGTAACATCAACTACTTGTCCTGAAGTAACTCGTGTTGCACATAAGATATATCACATTTATCATAAAGTCTAGTGATAAATTTGAACCAATACTAATTGTCCATCAATGTTAAGAAAAAAATTACCTAGGACGGAGGAGCACCATTGAGCTCTATAACTAATTACAATCAATTCTAGAAGTAGATAAACCAGAAATAACAAGGCGAAGGAACTATGAATACTGTTAGAGTCCACACAAGTTGAGATGATGGGCTTTAATCTCGTTGTATAGCCCTGGAAAAACCTCGTCTTATGAATTTGAATAACCATTTTTTGTAGCATGGTATCGGGGAATATGTAGGTTAGGAATAACTCGCCATTCAAAGTTTCAAACAACAGAACCAAGTTACATACCTTAGTTATGAGTTGTCTACCAGATTCAAACAATATTTGTAGTCCAAGGGTCGCCATTACGGATGCAAACACAACTAGACCCTGAAAATAGTGCAGAAGATGAGTTCAAACATCCCATCATGGTAAAAAGTTTCTTTAAAGATGGTAGACACATCCTGTGTGATTAATGTTAATGTAAATAATGATGCATCAAGCACTATATATATATATATATGATAATTTTTTGCGGGAAAATGGACATTAGGCCTAATTCAACCTTAAAAGCTAATCATGAGATACCGGTTGCTAAAGACAGTATAATCAAACAACAGATCATTCCGTAAACCAATATTGTAAGACAATCCAACACAAATCTCAGAATGTTGCTGTGTTGTCAACAAGCTTACCACTGGCTGCATTCTCTTCTTTCCTATCGGATAGCGGTACTGGCTTGGGGTTTTCATTGCATTGGAAGTGAACCATAGAACAAATCCAGATAATAGGTCTAATAGGGAGTCCAAGGTCGACGAAATTACAGCCATTGATCTGCTGTCAATAGAAGCGTAAACTTTAGCAATGAAAAGAACCATATTTGCCACGTTTGATGCATGAATCGCTATCCTTTCTCCCTTAGCTAGTTGCTTCAATTCATCCTGTAAAATGTTATGAGTAGATAGGAAAAACTACATCATCAGCCCGTCATTGTTAATTAAATTATTGATGAAAATCTTTCATTTCTCGCAAATGCAGAAAAGACCAACCTCAGTAAGATTTCCAGGTAAATAACCACATTCATTAATTGTATCCATCTCGTTGAATCCTTCAAGCAGCCTTTCTTGCTTTTTGTAGTATTCAACAACTTTTCTCTGATTCCCTGTACATGATAAAGAGATTCCATGAAGTAGTCACACAAGATTATGTCTGCACTCTCCTTTTTGATCCATCCAAAAACAATATTATCTTTCTCTAATTAAAAACATTTAACCTTAAAATAGTAGACATGTTACTGATCACACAATGGAAAATATTTGAGAAACGTAAAAATATGTTCAACTCACATATCTAATTTTGAGAAAATAAAATAATTCCTGGTAGGCAAGTATCAATAAATTAATGGAATTGTCAACAAAAAGAGCAGGTGGAACATTATAATAACACAAGAATACTCACTAGTTACCAAAAAAAAGGTCCTACTCTCTGTCCCAATTTATATACTCCGTCCCTACTACCCTACCATTTTATGTGAGATGATTTGTACTACAAAGTCAAAATTATCTAATTTTTACTATGAATTAAAATATAAAATCTTGAGATAAAATTTACATATATAAAAAATTATAAATATGTAAGTCATAATAATTAACAATTCAATATATTTAAAAGTCATATAGCAAAAAAACAAGGGTTAAAAAATAATTATGTAACTGCATCACATGCATAAGGGATAAAATTTACATATCTAAAAAATTATAAATAATATAACTCATAATAATTCATAATTCAAGATATTTAAAAGTCCTGTAAGGAAAAAAAGGGGTTAAAAAAATAATTATGTAACTGCATCACCTGCATAAGGGATAGATGGAGTAATATTCTCTTTTCCAATTTGTTTTTAAAATGAGCAAATTAATTAGTTTACAACAAATATAGTTATGTTTTATTTATATAAAGAAAAAGTCAAATTCTTAGAAAATATAGTGATTATACAATATAACTTGCCAAAAGTCATAGAAAATATGCACTAACTATACAATATAAATTACTTATACATGATCTATACACTGAATATTCATTATAATATATTCAAAAATTGAAATAGCTTAATTATACATAAATATACACTAACTATATATGACTAATAACGGATGATTGATTTTTTCTTTTTTGTAAGTACTTTGGCCAATGGCCATCTCCTCTAATAATCACTATTTTGATTTCATTTTTTTTTAGTTTCTCTTACTGGTATTCTCTTGATAATGTTAAGACATGTCATGGCATATTTGACAAATTTGTAAGAGTACTTTGATAAATGCCAAAGTGTGTAATTTCTTAAACTCCGCATTCAATTAAATAAAAACGCAGATAGATGGAGTAACAAATATATTGATCAAAATACATGTATTTGAAAGTGAAAGTGAGGAGGCATTACTGAAAGCACGAAGTAGATGAAGGAAACCGAAAGATTGATGATCATAAGAGCGGTATTTGGGAAGATGGAAGTCACTTGTGTTAAGCTTCCATGTCGTCCCCAACGACATGGAGTGATGAACAATGGATTGAGCAGCGGGAGACCTCAATTCCGTCCTAAAACTATCGTCACCAGCACCACTACCACCATTACTGCGACTGATAGTTGACATGTTTAATTTAGATGAGTTTCTAGTTATGGCCTTAGGAAACTGTTATATTATATGTATTACAAATAGAGCAGTTAGTTGTTTGGACATTAGGAAAACGCTTACGCACGGCATGAATATGGGCGCAATGGGAATGCAAAGGATTCCGTACCTCACATCCGCCGTCCGTCCAATCATGAAACCGCGCACACGCGTTTACCTATGTTTTAAAAATCTTAAAACCATAAATACCACAGCCAAAACACACTTCCTAGAGGCCTAGAACATGCACTTTCTTCTTTTCTTGTGGGGTGGGGTGGGGTGGGGGAGAAGGAGATTAAACATGCTCTTCATTTACTCCATTAGTTTTATATTAGTTGTTTGTTTTATTCTTTACACATTCTTTAAGTAATTTTTCTGGTCCCTCTGCATTAAGCAAAAAAATAATTTTACTATTTACCTTATTTAATGTACATTAATTCATTTTTTAGTTATTTTAGTTGATCACATATATCTTTTCGAAACACATTATTTATCAACAATAAAATAGGAAGAACAATATCTTTTATACATTGATTTTGTGAAATGATATATATTAAGTATCATCTATTGATAATAAAAATTGACATATAAAAAGGACCGGAAGAAGTATCTATATAAAGCTGAATATGAACATAGTGATGTGGCATCTCTCAACGACCACCATTAGTATTTATCTTTTTGTCATTTTTTTTTTAGCTTTTGACCTCATTTTTTGAATTAAAAATTATTTTATTTTACATGAGTTAATTTGACTTAACAGAAAATTTAAGAAAGAAAGAAAGATTTTTACAATGGTAATCTAAAATAAGTAATAGATGTTTATGTAAATGTAAATCATTTTATTAAATGTAAAATAAATATTTAAATTATTAATAAATATAAAAATATATCATTTTTTTGGAATTGACCAAAAAAGAAAGTAAATTATATAAATTGGGACAAGAATGTAAATGTAAATCATTTTATTAAAAGTAAAATGAATATTTAAATTGTTAATAAATATAAAAATATATCATTTTTTTGGAATTGACTAAAAAAGAAAGTAAATTATACAAATTGGGACAAGGAGTAATACATTGATTATATAAGAAAAGATATTTAACTCCTATATATAGCAATAAAGAGACATGTTCAGATTTTATGAATTACTTTACCTTATCATCTTCTTAGTGTTGTGCCTTTTCTCGTCTTTCTTTTGATAATAATAGATTTAATAGATTTTTAAGATTACAATAAATTTTTACTCAACTATTCCTACTTAAAAGTCTTTAATTATAATTAATAAGCATTTTTCCTAACATATTAACGTATCACTCACATTTCAACCCAAAAGCCACATAGTTATTTCTATTAATTAGATCTTAATTCTTCCTTCCTCTTGTTGCAGAGATTTATAATTATATTTTACAAATGACTGATTTATATAAATTATATTACATCAAGTACTATATAATTTCGTTGTCTTAATTGCTGCTTTAACAATGTTTGTTGTTATCACCTTCCCTTTCTTTAATCGAAATTTCTTAGGTGAGAAATATTTGTATATATATTTTAATGGTTGACAGTGAGAGTAATATCATTTTTATTTTTTCTGTTTTTCAAACAAATCTAATTAATTATGAGTTAGTTAGTCAGTCAAAAAAAATTGAAATTTTTTTAGTGGTATTGTAATATACCGTATGCACGTTGAAGTTTTATTGTTTATTGCAAATAGTATTCGACATAATCTGAGAGAAGCAAGAGCTACCAAATGTATTTATAAATTTGTTTTTTCTTTAAAATACATTAAAAAGATGTAATGACTTTCTAGGTTATTTCTGTGTTTTTGTGATAATTTCATCAATTTGAGCTTGAGTATAGTGATTTCAGGCCATTTTTGACTTGTTGGTACTGTTGGTATGGTTGTTGGGTGAAGCGGTTGAGATTTATATAATTGTCCGAGTTGAATGAGATATTATGACTGTAAAATAAATTTTTAGGTAAAGTCCTAGTAAACGGCCTCAAAGCATAAGTTCGATGGTTCCATCAAGTCCAAAATGGCCAAATTAGGCTAGAAGCACGTATGGTGTGGTTATATCATGTTTTGTAAATTTAACCATCGAAATCGGTCAATATTAGACTTTAGTCAACACCCTTGAGAAATGTGCGTAGATGAGAATTTCGATAGTGCGCCTAGCTCTGAAATGTCGAGTTTGATCTAGAATGACTCTTCATTTAGTATCAAGGACTTCCAGATACGATTTGACCCCCTGGGGGCTTTTCATCAAAAGTTGCATATAAGGAAGCGGGACCCTCATTGGATTGTAATAACCTCCGATGGGAATTTTGTCTATGGCATTGAATCCAAAATATCAAAATATGTATGGTTACATAGTTCTTTTGCAAAAATCAAAGTCCGAAAAAACCCAAAATATCAAGAGAAAAAAAATGATTGGAAGGATGTTGAAAAAGGAAGGAGCGACATGGCTTCTTCTTACTGTGCTACATGATAAGCTGTGATGCTGTCACATGGCCATGATGTGGCTACTGACATATGGAGGGGGGGGGGGGGACTAGGGATTATTCATAATAATTTCCCTCAACTTTCCACAATGTTTTTTCAGTGAAATTTATTTTGATTTGGGCTTTTAGTTGAAGTCCACAATCATGAATTCAATGGCAAAGGTATTAGGGATTTTGCTGAGACTTCTTAGATCAAGTGTGTCCTCAGGGATTCACGTATGATTTCTTAGTTTATTCATATGAAATACTCATGTATCATAGTTGAACATAGGTTACAAGCTACCTAGCCTACTCATTATCAACTCGTTTAGTCAAATATTTAGACCTAGCTAGTAGATGAACTCCTATATTTGCATATCCCCAACGTCCTTCCTTATTTGCTAATTAATTTATTAATTAGATTTTGTATAGTTCAATTCTTACTTGTAATTGTTGCAACCCCCATTCCTACCATTACTTAGTCCAACGTGTCACTTTTATCTTGAACTACGATTCCTTGCGGGATTCGACTCCAACATTTCAGTTGGGTTATTATCCTGATGACAACCATCCCTACTTTCTTTGAGTAGCTGAGTTGAGCAACATCAACTTCTCAACTTTTAACCCTCACTCTCATTTCAAGTCTGATCTTAGTGATTCAAAACTCAATCTTCTGAGATTTTTCATAAGGAATACATTAGTAAGATCAAAAACTAGTTTGCAACCTCCACTTGAGGTATCTTTTGTATTTTATCTGCTGTCATATGCCTTTTGGGGGAATTTTGGGGAGAGATTTCCTAAGCAATCAAGTCTATTTTCAGTGATTCTTAAGTTTTTCTTAAGTGATTTTCTAAGAAGAACAGGTTGGCATGGTAGGAGTTCATGTTTGAACCCTCGTTGGATGTAAGAACTATATTTTACTTGCTGCCGTAGCTCATTTTCAAGTTCAATTTTCGGGAATTTTTGAAATAAAGTTTTTGACCATTCCAGGTCCAGATCAAGCGATTTAAAGTTCAAACTAGGGGGGAGGGGGTTGTGGCGATGTGGTGGTATGATTGAAAATGTTAAGAAGACTTTGTTTTCAATAGCTTTGGGGTCTTACATTACCTGAACCTAGGGCCTAGATATGACACGGCGTATCGAAACTCGAGAGTCCCCAAACAAGCCTCAAGATACCAAAACTTGCATATCGGTTCGAAAGCATAGTCAGCAATCTAACACATAATTTTAAAGGACGGAAAAGTAGGACACACGCTATGGGGCATCATGGGGAAAGGGTCAACATGAGTTCACATAACACATAGCACAAAATAATAAGGGGCAGGTACGTAGGACTCATGCTATGGGGGCAATTTGGGTCTTAGGATCTTTCCATCAACATGAGAACAAGTCACACATCGGTACTTAAATATAACCATATCCATAACATAGACTTAACCATAACACATAACATATAACGTGAAGAGGTTTACAAGATGTCCAACAATGCCTCTACATAGATAGGTCGTGGGCCAAGATATAACCCGGGCTCACCCTCAATACATAAGGAGAAGTAAGTAATATAGGTAGATAGATGGTGGTGCGTCCTTAAAAGACAGGACTCACCACTACAAGTAAATTCGAAATCTGAGCTAACGTCGAACGGTGGATGGTCAAAGTCCTCGGTCCCTACATGGTAAAATTATGTAGGCAAGAGTATGCATTAGTACGTTTGAATATACTAAGTATGCGAGGTGCGATGTATGTAACTTACCAAAACCTGCATATTAACGTTAAATGACAAGGCACACATAATATCGAAAGAGTTGAATATCAAAGAATGTAATATAACAAGATGTTATGAAAGTCATGATGCATGAAATGCAAATGATGCACTCGTTTATATATATATATATATATATATATTAGGGATATGACCTCAACCGACATAAGTAAGACCAAGCGGGATATTACTTGGAATCCCGATGAAATCCCCTCATCGGTAAAGAGGTGATTTACTTGCCAAGCGTATACCATACTTCACCTTATGGGACAACTCCCTCTTCGTATAAAGTAACCTTCTTTATGGGATAACTCCCTCTTTGGATAGGATTTTCAATCATAATTCAAATCATTCCTTCTTCTTATGGGACAACTCCCTCTTCAAATCGGAAACCTATGCTAGGAACATAGTTCAAGGAAAAGGAGAGAGCCCTTGGGAATAGCCCCAATGCCCCCAATCCATCGGTGCTAAGTCGTTATCCCACAAGAATAAATATATCTATACATATATATATATATACTTACAAATGATGTAAATCATTTTCAAAACCATCTCAATGCATTCTTAGACTTAAAGGCCAAAACATAATTTCGTACTCTTTATACTCATGCATAGGAATAGCCTATTCATATACAAAATGGTGCAAGCAACCAAAATACTCAAAAAGCCAAAATCAAAAATATATATGTGATCACAATATTGTCATAACCAATATCTTGTATCAAAATCATATCATAGAACATAATTGAGCTTAACCCATAATATAATTCCTATAATAATCCATGTACATGAATGCATATGCTATGAATAATGAGAGCATGGCATGGGTAATTAGGATTCAATCAAAAATCAACAATATAATATGAAATTCAATCGAAAATATAATTAAATCCACATTT
>JAOTQJ010000011.1:6179229-6191140 GCA_025642045.1 Solanum sejunctum | reverse complement strand
AGTTGAAGGCGTTTTGTCGCGTTTTAAAATTAGGGAGTTGCGTAGGGCGTTAGGGTAATGTGTTGTGTTCTTGGGATATATATATATTCCAAAGTTGGTTGGATACGGCGGTCGGTTTGCCCATGGGCCGACTTGCTTAGTTGGGAGACATAAGGAGCTGGGCTCGAGATGTATTTGGAATCATGATATGTACGCGTGGCCTTTTTGCCTTGGTGCACGTGGGCGTGTGGCCTTTTCACCATGGCTCAAATATGGGGCATGATGTCCTTTACATGTTTGTCATGTAAACACGTGGCCTTTTTGCCTCAGTTTACCTATGCTACCACGTGGGCGCGTGGCCTTTTTGCCTCGGCTCACCTGTATATGGTTGGGATTTGTATGTTGGAGGTTTCGGAGATTTGAACTTTCTGGTGCTAAGTACGATATGGCACGAGTTCGGGGGTCGCCATCGTTTCCCGTCCACTATGCATTATTTTAATACTTTAAATAATACATTATATGTGGTTTTGACTTCTATATCTCCATTTAAGCCTGTTACCCTCATTTATGTATGTACTTCCTACTTTATATATTCAGTGCGTATTTTCATACTGACCCCCTTCCCTAGGGGCTGCGTTTCATGCCTGCAGGTACCGACGTACAGCTGAGAGACCCTCCACATTAGGATCTCTGTTTGCCATTGCAGCACTCCTTTGTCTCAGGAGCTATCATTGGTATATATTTTAACTTTGATATCTACTTTATGTATTTGTATATATTCGAGGGTATGACGGGGACCTATCCCGTCTTATGATTTGATTCGTCTATATAGAGGTCTGTGGATACACGCAGGTGGGGAATGGTGTCTGTGATATGATTATGTATGTATGAGATGCTTGTTGGGCGGTTGTACCGCAGCGGTGACCTTATTGGCCCACTTATGTACGTATATGTATGTTGACTGTTCTGAGCTTCTGTTTGCAGGTGTGGTTAGTCAGTAAAACAAAGAAAACTCTGTCAAAATTTTGGTAGATTTCTTGTCTGTGGTAGTCGGGTTTTTTTCGGGTTAGTGTTTGTCTGAGTGCCCTATCGGCTTTAGCCACGGCCCTGGTTTGGGTCGTGATATGATCAACTCTGCTTCTCCTATATCAAACCATCCAATCGGCGATCTACACCTCCTTCCATAGAGTGCCTCACATGGGGCCTTCTGAATACTCGAATGAAAACTATTGTTGTAAGCACTCTATTAAAGGCAAATGGTCATCGATCATTACAAGAAATCAATAGGTCGGAAAGTGATTGGCGGATATTTGTTAGAGCTCTATAGTTCCTTTAAATTCATATCGTCTTGTGAACATCAGTGGATTACATGAACATTAGAGTACGAAAAGAAAATTGAAGATAACCTAGAACTCCTCAGTTTGTTGGGTTTTGTCCTTCAACTAACCAAGGATATAGATGGTCACCTTCTCAAGAAATAAAAAATTTGTGTTGTCCTCTCTCTCTCGCGCGTTATATATGAACAAATAAATGTATGTCTACACACATAAACATATGGGTGTGTGATGAATAATTTGCAATATTTGGCTATTTATAGCTAGCATGTGAAATAAGTAATGTTATATTTAAAAAATATACTATATATGCCAATCTCCTTTTACGGGTATATTTTCAATGGTCAACATATATAAGATAGTATGCAGACTATGATAATGGAATCATATTTTATATGATTATGCATATTTTCGTTCCAATTTCATGATTTTAAATCTACTAACTAAGAGAAATTTAAAGAAAAAAGAAAGGGAGAAAGACCAATAATAATGAATGCAAGGAGAGAACTTGAATTAGAAATATCTTTTGCCTATTTTCTCAATATTTTAAAAATCTTTTTTGTCGATTATTTTGAAAGTTTTTCAACTATTTTTTTTTGAATCAGGTCTATTTAATTGAAAAAAATTATCCACGTTGGAATTCAACCATAATAAAAACTTTATGCGCATATAGAAGATAGATATAGTTTACAAGGAAAAGGGTCAAAAATATACTTGAACTATGTAAAATGAGCAAAAATGTCTTTCGTTTATAGTTTGGTTCAAAAATGTTCTTGTCATCAATATTTTGGTCCAAAAATATCCTTGTCGTTGATAATTTGGTCCAGAAATGTCCTTTTGTTACTAATTGGGACAAAAGTGCCCTTTTTGAAATAAATATTTTTTTTTATTTTAAACATATTGTGTTCCTAATAAAAACATCACTTTTAAAGAACTTTTTTCTTGTTTTATTTCTTTTAAATTACTTTAACTAATAAAAAGTAAGAAAATAATTTTTTTTCTTAATTTCATTTTATCAATTGAAATAGAACACTGTAACCTTGTAACAAATAATATATGTCATAAATAAATCATAGTAAACCCAAAATTAATTTTTATTTAGATAATGATAAAAAATAGTAATTATAATAAAACAAGAAATATTTTTATTTTAAAATTTTTCTCAAATTGAAGTAGAATAAATATTTGTTTATAGGAAAATAATGCATTCAAAAAGAAAATAAATAACAAATTTATTTGAAAAAAATATTTTTGATTCATTAAATAATAAAAGGAATATTTTTTATCCGAAGTATTAATAATAAAGATATTTTAAAATCAAATTATAAACTAGGGACATTTTGATTTAGTTCATGTACTTGGGGCATTTTAAACCATTTTTAGTGCTGCCCAAAAGTGACAAGACTAAACATTGCTCTAAACAAATAACGTTCACTAGAAGAACGGAAACAAAAATACATAAGCAAACTGGGAAGTGGGAACTATTCTTTCGCCTTTTCATTGAAGATTACCATGAGCTAGCCACAATTTATGGCTTTCTCCAATTATTTGCAGAATTATAAGCTTTTGGAGTCCCAAACTAACACAAAAAAGAAAGAAATTGTTAAATAGTCGCTGTCATCATCAAGGAACATTTAATCGCCCGTGTCGTAAAAATGGTGATCTTTGTTACAGTTACTCATAATTTGAGTTCCAATTTTTATTATTTAATTGTCATTTGCTTTGCAGAACAAGCTGGGGTTTGCCCGCAAGGAGAAAGTTCAGCAATTCATGTCTGTTACTGGGGCAAGGTACCTTACTCGTGTAATACTTGATCTCGCTGAATTTAAATATTTGCTTCTCATTTTAGTTAGCTTTGGTGGATAGAAATTACTTGACATGTAATTCTGTTGGGACGTGGCAAGCAGTGAGAGTTAGGATTTTAATTAGGGGGTTTCAAAATTTGATGGAGTACACGAATTTAGTCGAAGAGGTTCGATATTTATTATATATACATAAAAGATTATTTTAATTTTGTATAAATAATATAATTTTTTGCTGAATGGGGTTCAACTCGAACCCCCTCAATGTATGCTGGCTCCGCCCCTGTTGGCAAGCAGGCCTCAACCGCAATCATAGAAAAGAACTAACATTTGTCCCCTTTTTTTTTTCATATATATATGAGAGTATGCTCCCCCCACCCCCTAAAAATAGAAGTCATTAGAGTTGTGGGGATATCTTTGAGAAATTCCTTGAGGGAAGTGGCGTCCACACTCACCATAATATCATGTCTCCGCTTAATTATCAGCCTTTTGTCTTTGTTACAGTTTGATCCTGTGGTGTGCATCTAATCCACACATCACGTGCGACACTCTTACCACTAAACCAATGCCTTGGAGGCAACATTTCGTTTCCCATATTCTGCAAACACGTGCGACACTCTTACCACTAAACCAATGCCTTGGAGGCAACTTTTCGTTTCCCATATTCTGCAAACTTTGTTATGTTGGTGTAAATATTTTGAGTTGTAAGGCTTAACAAAAAATATTTGGAGCTGTAAGATCCAGTTGTAGGTCCCCATTAAGGTTATTGTGTTTAGGTGTTTTGTTTTTCAATTTCTAATGGACTGGAAGTTATATTTGCTAATTTAAGCATGCTTTGTTACTTTATGGCCACGTCCTAGTTTTCTTTGTATCCCCCCATGCCGAGGAGCTATGATCATTAGCAAGGATTGTATGGTACATATGTAATGAGTTAAGTGAAGATATTGTATTTGGAATTAAGTAAATATTGTGCAGGACGTTTGTGTTGCTTCTTTAGGAAAATGCTAACTCCATTTCTTGATGTGTAGACATCCATTTAATAATTGAATCTCATAATGAGAGTCATTTTGTTTTGTACAGTTATCATAATTGATTGCGGATTGAGGTTGTGTTTGAGAAACTGGATTATTTGTCTGGACGAGTTTTTGTGTTTGTAGACCTAAAACTCAATAAATCAACATGATACTTTATACTCCCTCTGCTCCACTTATGGGACACAATTTGATATGTTTTGAGTTTCCCTAGTTAATTAACAGTTATACTTCTCTAATGTCTCAATAGTATACCTTGTGATGAGATATGCATGTGCCAAGAGAATAACTAGACATGTTTAGGTTATTTAGGAAGAGTTGCATAAAAGAAAATGGATGCTATGATTCCTTTTCTAACTTTCTTCTATTTCTAGGTGAAAATGGTGGTTTTTTTATTTAACGCAGTAAGTTAAGATGAGTAGTATGACGATGTGAACTGTAAACCTGATCTACTCAAAACCATCAACTCCAAAAATGATGGAGAGGAAAACAGATATTGTAGCGAAAAAAAGGTCGGTTGAACTGATCAAGCTACACCATAGTTCCCCTGTTTCTGGTATGAATTTATTGTCACAAGAAGAAACCTTTTTAGTAGAATCGTGGATTAACCAATCAAAACAGCATGTGCAATATTCTATATTGGTGGGAAGGACATTTGTACCTAACAATTGTTAGGATTGTTTCCTTGGCAAAGAATGGTATGTGTTCATTTGTGCAATAGTCCCAGCAATTGGATTTATAACAGCTTCTTGTCTTTTCATTCTTTAGGAAAAGTTCGTTACCAAGCAACTTTTCAATTCAAATTAGCAAAAGCAATGTCTCTATTCTTTGTAAGAGATTGTAGAATCTCTTGCATGGATAACGATAACAAATTTGTTTGAGTTGAAAGTCCAGTGAGGATTTTGACTAAAACCACTTTTCTACTGTGTTTATAACTTTTTCAAAGTTATGCAATAAAAGGAGCACTAGCGCTTGAATTGAAGTAGCTCCTTTGGGATATGGGTAGAGCTCAACAGTGGTGTGTTCGTGGAGGCAAATTGAAGGAAGAGACAAAGGAAAGTTGGGTGCTTGTGGGGTGAGGCCCACTAGATAGGTTATCTAATTCATCATTCAGTTGATCAAGGTCTAAAGGATGGAGGTGTTGTCAAACAACTCAGTCATAAGCGGTGTTTTTGAAAGAAAAAAATGTAAAAAAATCTCTAAGGTTTATTGGGGTTTCAAAGCCTGGGCTTTGATGAAAAAAGGAGCAAAGAGAAAAAAATATATCAATAAATGTGTTTAGCAGACTCAAAATCATAAGCATGAATGACAAATTTATGAACGAAGAATTTTTAAAAATTGCAACAAAGTGAAGTATATATTGCTTAGTTTCACCTCTTTGAATAAGCTCGTCAACAAGGAAAAGTATGTCTTAGAATCTTGATGATGACAATGAAGTACACATTCAACACATTTTGAGCCATGCTTCAAGGGTTAAGTACGCCTTTGACAACATTTGCTACAAGTGGTCGTGCTCATGCTACCGGAAGCTTGATAGCAATAAACAAAGTTCACCCCTATCTAGGTTATACTTTTGAAGCATGAACATCCTTAAGGTACTATTCCATGTCCCAAAAATATTTGAGCCTTGACATTTTGAATCTAGGTGAGATATTTACTGAGCTTATGTGAACAACATAAGATTTGATCTAATAGGGTTCAATTTTCATTCTCAACTGATGAGGAATATGAGTTCCAAACTTCTTTTGTATCTCCCAAAACTTCTTCATAATGGGTCTCCAGTTGATGGAATTATCTAAACGAGACTTCCGTGTCGTCTAGCATACTTGGCCGATAAATCAATGTACGCTAAGCAACCAACCATCCATTAAGAATGGAACAAATAGGATTCTTCTCTCGTCTTTTGTAGATTAGTCTATTAGATATCAGCTCGGGCGGCTAAAGGCATGTATGGTAGTCTTTGGTATGAATTCTTCATTAGACATTGGAACCTTGATAGTGGCAACTTCATTGCACAAAGATCTAACTTAGTGGAGATAATTGGCAACAGGAAGGCTCTTTGGAGAGATGAGCCATATGATCATGCAAACTAAGTATTCTCTCTTAAGATATGTTTGCATATGCAATATGCAAAGCATCCCAGGCAACCTTGGCAATGACTTGATCAGCGATAGTAACAATATATGTCAGATCAATTGATGCCTGAGTTGCTCAGACTTGAGTGCTGGTATTCGATATGGTTGCAGATTTATAGGTCGGGTTCTTCATCACATATAATTTAGAATTTGAGAGTATGGATCCAATTGTTGATGCGAGTGCTAGGGTACAACCAATAAATATATATTATAACATATAAAGTATATATCTCAATTTATTAAAGCTATTGAACTAAAATTAATAAAATTGAATTCTTCATAAACACCTGACATTTTATTCATAAGATATCTCATAAAATAGCAAAACATTCTCATACTATGTGTGTGTGTGTGTATACATGTATGTATGTGTACATATGCATATGTGTGTGTGGTATAGGTGAAATTTCGATAGTCAACCAAAATTTTCATGTTTCTTTTAGATATTTTAAATTGTTAATTATTGGAATTTACTTTTTGTGTTACTTTCAAATATATAATAAACTAAAACGAAGTAAGAGAAACGAATAAAATAATAAAAATACCTTTGTCTAGAGAAGCAGACATGTCGTCCAACACTTGCTTTGCTAACTGCTTATGTATAGGAGAACTTTCCTTAAGCATTTTTAAATTTTTGCTCAAAAATTATATGGATTAAGTGACCCTTGTTTGCATAGCTTAACTCCCTTGATCCTTAAATGTATGCACAGTGAGCAATCTGCTATTCAGACCATGAAGACCAATGATTGGAATCTTGAAGCAGCATTAGAAGCATTATACAGCCAGGAACATATTAAGGCAGCTGCAGAGAAAAACCAATGGGAGGTGCTTTTCAATAAATACAAAGGTCAGGATGGTCTCCTAAATCTTGCAAACTAAAGATTATCTTTTTTACAGTTTACATATTAATCCTTGCTTATAGTTCTTTCCTATGTATAATAGTCTATATATGCTCTTCTGAAAAATAAAAATGATTTTTTGGAAGATACAAATAATTTTAAATATATGTAACTTTATAGAGTTTTGTAGAGTAATACCCTAAGTACTTGGTGTATCTAAATAATGTGTAGATGTTCTAGAAATTAGATATTTGTAGTAAATTATGAAAGTCTAAATCTTCTTAGATACTTAGAAGATAAGGTCATCTAGATTGTATCTACATTGTAGATATATCTAGAATAGTATCTAAAACCATCCTTGCACTAGTATAAACAAGGATGCCCTTATACTATCTAGAATAGTATAACAAGGATGCCCTTAGGCATTTTTAACCAACCCAAACCCCAAAAAACCCAAATCAAAGAATTTCTTCCTTAACAAAGTTCTCATTTCCAAATATTCGTCCTCCTTCTAGCCTCCCCTTCTTTAGTTGAATCTTCCGATCTTAGTAAATGATCTTGGCTAGCAGAAGTTCTCTTGATTATGCTTTTCTTCTGCTATATTTCTCTACAGCTCTGTCAATAACAAAAGCGTCTAGCTCAACTTGGTTTACTTCTTTTTTATTCTTTCAATTTTGTATTTGGGTTATCCTCGGAATCAGCCATTACTTTCTTTTTTATTCGTTGGATTTGTCTATTTGGTTCATCTTGATCAGCCAATGGCCATTACTAGATGGAACAAGGGCACTTAAAATAGCTACCAGTGACAATCACGCTGATCTTGATCCTGAAAGAAGCTGAGATGGAAAAGAACGAAGAATAAACATACTTAGTCCCCTCCTAATGGAAGCTTCCGTTGAAGAGTGTCTTCAAATTGAAGCTCAAGTAATAAACAACCTAAGTTGGATGGATCATACTAAAGTTTAAAGCATTTGAGGCCATTGGGGTTTACCATGAATTACTGTTTGCCTATTTTCTTTGTTCTGTTAAACTTGAACATCAGAGATGATTTCCTCTGTTGAGTACAGTTTGTTTGAGTCTAGCATGCTTTGACCTGAACTTTCAAAAGACTAATTAAAAGTTATCTCACAATGTCAAGTTACATTGTTCTGTACAATCTGGCTTTATCCATTCTTATAGGCAGGCTTGTTGCAACTTATGAAGCTGCCATGGACTATTAACTTTGTAATCTAAATGATCAATTCGATCAATGAAATTTTGATGGGATATCAATTCATGCGTACTCACATAAGTCTACATGTCTTTTGTGGTTCTATATTTGACATAACCTAGCACCAGCAAATTGCGCTATCAACTCTTTGGGCTTTGTCAGTTCCTTAGCTTTAGCCTAGTTACCTTTGTTTCTAGGGTTGACTCTGTCTTTATTCAATTCGATCAATGAAATTTTGATGGGATATCAATTCATGCATACTCACATAAGTCTACATGTCTTTTGTGGTCCTATATTTGACATAACCTAGCACCAACAAATTGCGCTATCAACTTTTTGGGCTTTGTCAGCTCCTTAGCTTTAGCCTAGTTACCTTTGTTTCTAGGGTTAACTCTGTCTTTATTCACTCTTCTCTTCTACTACTTGCATCTTCTTGATGCTTTAATGAAACTTCATTCATTATAAATAAGTGATCAACAAAAATTTGCTGAAGCATAATTCTGGTTGCTGTATACATCCTTTTGAAAGGCATAAGTTTGAAATATTCACTAATTTTTATCATGATTTTTACAAATAGGTGATCCAATGTCTAAGAGCCTTATAAACTTTTACCAATTTTGTCAGTTGATTTTAAGGTAGAGGTAAGGTCTGCATACACTCTACCCTTCCCAGAACCCACTTTGTGGGACTATTCTAGGTATGTTGTTGTCAGGTGACTCTGAACTGGTTTAAGTTAAATATTGTAGCACTGTTATCTTTTCCCCTTCACCTGGTTTGCCTGTAGAGTGGTCCTACCATTAGTGCTTTGTGAAAGAAAATAGTTAGATGCCAAGTACAATCCTTTTTCCCTCATATCAAATATGCCTAGTAGAAGTCACTGGAACAGTGAACGCTCCATCAGATGTTCCTTCACCCTTTTGCAACCTTGCCTAGGCAACCCATCCCTCCAACTGCCAACTCCTCGGTTCTTTCATATCTCTTGGACAACCCCCTTCTTTTCTTAATTCCTTTCCTCTGGGAATGGGAGAGGAGTTAGTTCTGGAAGGAGGAATAGCACGAATATTTTTTTTCCTTTCCATATCAATGGGTATATCTTTTACCATCATAAATACTGATCAACTATTTAGCCAATTACATTTAGCAGACAATTGGAAACACATGCACTAAATGAGAGACATGCATGATTTGCTAGATGCTATGGTAAACAAGTGCGAGGGCAAAAGCTTAAGAGCTGTTACCCTTTTAGTGAAAGCTAAAGTAGCTCCACATTCAAAGACTTATTTATTGGGATGATACTATTGAACATCTACTTTGTCAAAAAACTTACATTATATTATTAGATCTCTTTTATATGGGTCTCTGTGTGTATGTGTGCGTGCAAACAAATATAATTTTCTTTTCCATTTTGCAGACCCGAATGCTGACATGATTCTGGCTGAAGGTATTAGCAATCTCTGCAATGATCTTCAGGTGCTTGCTTAATCTCAATTGGCTGATCTGATGAGTCAAGCATTTCTATGTTCCATGATTATAATTAAAAGAGAACAGTTGTCAGGTGTTGTATATCATACAGAGTGTTTTGTTATTTATCTTTCCAATCTTGATTTAAAACTCAGTAGTATACATACTGTTGTGTATTGTATATTTGGTTGTCTTCTTCCTAGATTCCTTGATAATTTCTTGGTGATGATGCCTGAGTAATGTAAAACTTTTTGTTTTCCTGTCAGGTTGATCCTCAAGATATAGTTATGGTATGTGCAATTTGCCTCTTGTCTACTTCATTCTTTATCTCTCTACCTCTTCCAGACACTTGTTTTAAAGGTGGAGGGGAGGACCAGGGGTGTTGCCATGAGGATTTAATTGCCTGTATTTGTCTTGGGAAAGTTAATTAAAGAAAATCTTTCAAGCAAAGGAAAAAAAAAAGACTTTTCAAACCTCCATTTAACTTTTACGGTCAATCTGGATAACCTTTCCTGAGCTCTGAGTAAATACAAAAAATGACCTTAAGTCACAGTACGAATGATGTGGAGCAAACCTTGGAGACGAGGGTTCGAATCCCAACATGACAGAACACTCTAGGTGATTTCTTCCTATCGAAGTCTTGTTGGCAGAGTTACCTGGTGTCTGTGCTAGTGGGAGGTAGCAAGTATCTGGTGGAATAGTTGAGGTGCTCACAAGCCAACCCAGATAACACTGTTATCAACATAAAATCAGGCCATACCTATCTGATTGATTCTTTTGCAGCTTGCAAAAAGATGAGTTTTCACTTTAAAGAATATTTTGATTCTTGTTTACTTCAGACTTGATAGCTCAAAAGT
Source organism: Solanum sejunctum (assembly GCA_025642045.1). Taxonomy (NCBI): domain Eukaryota; kingdom Viridiplantae; phylum Streptophyta; class Magnoliopsida; order Solanales; family Solanaceae; genus Solanum; species Solanum sejunctum. The sequence continues at coordinate 6,180,492 of JAOTQJ010000011.1, read as the reverse complement.
TCTCCAGCTGAACAACATATACTCTTTGGCCCTAGATTATTAAAAAATCTTGTAAATCTGAGATCTGCTTTTGATTGTAAGTTGATGGTCTTTTCAACTTCCAAGCATCTACTTTCCATGCGATGCCATTTCATGGATTCATGTAATTCTTTTACTAGAATATTTCCTAGAAATAATATAGGACTTGTTACCTATCTGAAAAAGCATACAGCGTTTTCTGTGATCGTTGATTCACTTACAGTTGGTACTTGCATGGGAATTGAGAGCTGAGACCATTTGTGAATTCTCCAAGCAGGAGTTCATTGTCGGAGTACAGTCTCTTGAGTAAGCCTAGATTAAGGCCTTTTCCCCTCTATAGTTGAATTTCTTTACTGTGACAACTATGATACTTAGATGTTTAATGTCAAAGTGATGAAGCTGTATCCTGAACGGCAGAATAGATTCATTGGAGAAATTCAAGAAAAAAATCCCATATTTGCGATCTCAGCTGAAAAATGAAGGTATGTCCTGTCATGGAATTCCTCATTGTTGGTCAAAGAAGTTCCATTGTTCTTCGATGTTTTCTTTTTTGAGATTTGAACGTGGATACTCTATCTTTCTTTAACTGTTAATTTTATCTTACTACAGGAAAAGATTCCATATCTTGACTATCTTTTTACCTTTTTCCAGATACTTTCCGTGAAATTTACAACTTCAGTTTTGATTGGGCAAAGGAGAAGGTGGGTACTCAATCACTGGTTCTGAGGTTGTCTGGTCTTTGTGTTTTTTTCTTTTCATTTTTTTGTTTTAAGCTTCATATGCTTCTTCATTTGTTTGGCTCTTGTCTTTCATGTATTTATTTGACTAGTCAGATACTAGCATGTTTGAGAATATGTGTCAGCAACAAGTCCGTTGGTTGCTGCCCATTCCAAAAAAGATTCTCCTTTTCACCATTACCAGATAAGCCTCTGATTGATTCCAAAGCTATCCCGTATTTACTATTTAGTCTATCAGTATAGTTCATTCATCAAAGCTACTTAGTTTGTACCAAAAAACACTTAAAAGCTGGGCTTTCGGAGCAGGTTCATTGGCAGAAGACAATCTAAAGTCAAATAAACCACCTTTATTGGAGTTCTTCAATAGAGTTGAACAGCAAAGGAATATTTAATTATTTACAACAAGTTATTAGTTAGAAGAACCTGTATTTACCTTTATTGGAGTTCTTCAATAGAGTTGAACAGCAAAGGAATATTTAATTATTTACAACAAGTTATTAGTTAGAAG
>JAOTQJ010000011.1:6158914-6174633 GCA_025642045.1 Solanum sejunctum | reverse complement strand
GATTATAACATTATTTCATGATATAATTAGTTTTTAATAGTATTAGAACTCCCTAACTTGAATGTTAAATTACTATAATCCCCCCGATAAAAAAATCAATTTAGTATATTTTTTATATTATATATTATATTTATCTTATTATATTATATTAAAGCAAATAATTTTTTATATTGAAAGATTGTGATTTTTCTAAGGAGTTGTGACTTTTGAGAAAAGTAGTAATTTTTTTGAAGGGTTATGACTTTTTTGAAAAATTATAACTTTTTTTAAGAATTGTGACGTTTTTGAAGGGTTGTGACTTTTCGAAAGAGGTTATATAATAGTCCCAACTTAAAAATCAATTTAGTATATATTTTATATTATATTTATTTAATTATATTATCTTATATTAAAAACAAATAGTTTTTCACTTATTTGAAGGATTTGTGACTTTTTCTAAGGTTTGCAACTTTTCTATTCTCTTTTTTTAATTCTTTTTCCTTTTTCTTTTTTTCTTAACTTGTTATATTTTATTTTTTATTTTTTTCTTCTTTCTTTGTCTACTTTTTTATTTTTCTTAATTTTTTTTCATTCTACTAAATCATCAAGTTAAATTTTGCTTCTAAAATAAAAGTTACATTATTTTTCATAAATTAGACGAACTGAAAATGATGGAAATTATTGTCATAGGTGAAAGTAGTTATTTGAAAGTATTTGGGGTATAAGTTTTGCCTCCAAGGCAAAGATATAGCATATCATAAATCAAGACAAAATATGATAGTATAACTTTTGCTCATAGGAAGTAACTTGTCATTTTGAAGTTGTTTATCTAAGTCTTGCCTCTAAAACAATAGTTATAGAGCATCTCATAAGTTAGACATAGTGAAATAGTATAAACCATTGCCGATGAGGCATATGTTATTTTTTTCAACCCCTGAGCTTTGTTTTGCCTTCAAGACAAGAGTTATTACGTTCATAAGTTAGATTTAGTAGAAATAATATAAAATATTGCCTATGGATGCAACTTATTCTTTGAAGCCCTTTGGGCTAAAGTTTGCCTCTAAGGCAAGAATAGTAGAGCATCTAATAAATCAATGCATAATGTGGTAGTATCAAGTCTTGCTTATGGGGTTTAACTTGTTGTTTGGAAGTCCTTGGACTAACAAGCCCTACACTCTAGGGTAATGATTATAGAGTATCTCATAAATTAAAAAAAAAATGATGTTGTCAAGTGTTTTCCCTAGAGTTTAACTTATTATTTTGACGTTTTTGGTCTAAGAGGAAAGAGTTATATATATGATAAATTAAGGCGTAATATAGAAGTGCCAAGTTCTACCCATGGGTGTAATTCTAGGTCTAAGTCTTGCCTCTAAGGCAAAAGTTATAGAGCATCTCATAAATCAATACATAATGTGATGGAGTCAAGTCTCGCTTATAGGATTAAATTGTTGTTTAGAAGCCTTGGATTAACAAGTCTTACCTCTAGGGCAATAGTTATAGTATCTCATAAAATAAACATAATATTATATTGTCAAGTCTTGTTCGTGGAGCTTAAATTGTTATTTCAAAGTCCTTGAGCTAAGAGGTAAGAGTTATATAGTATAACTTTTGAACTTCTTGGTCTGTGTCTTGCCTCTAAGGCAAGAGTTATAAAGTATCTCATAAATCAAAATATAATTAGTAGTGTTAAGTCTTACTTGTAGGACTTAACTTGTTGTTTGGAAGTTCTAGGACTAATAAGTCTTACCTCTAAGGCAATTGTCATAAAGTATCTTATAAATCAAAACACTGTGTGATATCATAAGTCTTTCATATAGTGTTTAACTTGTTTTTTCGAAGTCCTTGGGCAAAAAGGCAAGAGTTATAGAATATATAATAAATTGTAAGGACTCGGACTTTTGTATGATCTCATTGGAGCTTGAAAATTTGGCTTCGAGAAGTTTTGGACCAAGGTGACTCTCCATGGAGCCCTCAGGGTCTGTGTAAGGTCACACGACCCCGTAAAGCCCCAATAAAGTGGCCCTTGGACTATGGAGGAGTGTTGGCCCTTAAAAGTGGAGTTTTAAACTAAGGCACACCACACTTAGACCCCTCACGATCCGTGTGATGCTTCATAGACCGCGTGGTGGGCTTGGCTTGAAATCCCACAATTTTGGGATCAAGTGTAGGGCCATGGCCAGTACACGGCCCGTGTGAAGTAGCACGGCCCGTGTGGCCATCCCAATGGGCTCCAGAGTGAAATATTTTTTAAGTATTAGATCAATGTCTTGGATCATTATCGTGAAGAATTTTCTAAGTGAAGTGATATAGAAGACCATATCGTCCGTGTGGAGTGTTACGAGCCATGAAGTCGGTCATGTGAATGCCTTCGTCGAATTTTTCTAAGTATAGAATCTTCAAGCTCAAGCCAAGTTATGTTGTTTAAGGCCCTCAATTCAAGCTTTACTTATGTTGTTTAAGGGGATTATGGGTCTCCTACATCAAGCCAAGTTCAAAGGAATTCCATTGTCTAAGTTTTTCACAAGTACTGATAGAAAGGTCAACTTTAAATGGTCATATCTCTTAGCTTAAAAAGAATTTGTACCCCACGACCTATCAAATTGGAACTCTTAGCTTTTCAATACATCTAGTTTCACCTCATTTCGAGTTTGGAGTAAGAAGTTATTCCCTTTTTTGTAGAACCTGTCTGGGCTGGGATGAGTGCCTTCACGAACCGTGAAGCAAACCGTGACAAGTTCAGAATAAAATTTAGGGAAAACTAAGCTTCTACCCTTTTAAGTCAAACTATTTACATTCATATACGCCTTTGCATTTTATACCCCCATACTATTAAAATTTTGTCCTCCTAATATTAAAATTCGTGAGGTAACGTCATTCTGATGTCAGCACCTGCTTGTATGATATACCAACAGGGTATACATATACAACAGGGTATCACAGATCATTAAGCTCAATCCTATATGATACCGATGTGGTATAAATATACCAACAGAGTATATAACGAATATATTTTCTATCAATTTAGAATTTAATAGTTTTTAAATTTATTTCTTAAAAATATCTTATATACCTATTGAGTATCAATATAACACCAGAGTATTACAAAGGACTGAACATATTCTATATGATACTGCTATGGTATATATATACTGCAAGAGTATATATCATAGTATTTATGCTGACATAAGCACGCGAGATAAAAAGGGGTAAGTGGGTAGAAAGGTAAATAGTTTAGTTAATAGGTCCATTAAGGATAAATAGTTTAAATTGAGTATATTAATAGTAAATGATTTCAAATTAGTCTATTTTGTATACTTTTTCCTAAAATTTAAAGGGGTATTTTACTGAAGTACTTTTGATATTTTGTCTCATCCCCAGATTTTTTAAGACCTTCAAACTCCCCCCCTCCCCCCCATTTTTACATTCGTATACCTTTCTTATACTAATTCTAACCCCTCATTCAAGACTAACCCTTAGTTTCTAGAATCAAACTCTTAAAATTCTCTCTAAGTCTCATTTTCAAGATTCAAGCTAGGATTCAATTTGGATTTCAACTTCAAGCTAAATTCTTCTCGAATTCATCATCCTAAGCAACGTATGTGGGGTTTGATCTTTCATTCCTTTCAACCAAGGAGACTCAAACTCTTTTCAAGTAATTTTCATGAATTTAAGCTTACTTTAAATATGAATTTTCATTATTATGATTTATTAAATTCAATTGATGTATGGACTATGCTTATCTTTTAATGATTTTAAATTGGCTTAAGCCCTAATATGATGGTTTGAATTGAGAGTATGATGTCATGAAAGTGCATGTCCTCTTTAAAGCTTGATTTGTGCATGAGTGATCTATATTATGTTTTAAATGTGAATTTTACTTATGTTTTTACTTGAATCTTATAATGTATTGTGAAATTAAGTTTGAATCTATATTATCTATTCTATTCCTATCTATTCCTAGCATATGCATTCATGAACATCGGATTTTATGAAAATTATGAAGTAGGTTAAGCTCAATTATATTTGTGTATATGATTTTGATAAGATATTGATTATGACAAGAATGTGATCACATAAATGTCTATTGTTATGGCTCTTTGAGCATTTTGGATGCTTGCACCATTTCATGTAAGTAAGCTATTAGTATACATGGGCATTATGGCTATGGACTTTGATTTGGCTTTTGAGCCTAAATGTGTATTGAAAGAATTGGAAATGACTATTGCCTCTTTTGAAAACATGTATATCTATACGTATATGTATTCTTGTAGGATGACGACTTAGCACCGACAGATTGAGGGCTCTTTTTCTTTCCTTGAACTATGTGCCTAGCATAGGTAATATGAAAATCCTATCCAAAATGGGGGTGCCCGTAAGTAATGTTGCTTCATACGAAATGGGGTGCCCATAAGGTGAAGTATGATATGAAATATTGTGAAAATCTTATCCAAAATGGGGTGTCTGTAAGGAAGGTTGCTTCGTATGAAATGGGGGTGCCCGTAAGGTGAAGTATAATTTACCTTTGCCAAGTAGACCACCTCTTTACCGATGAGGGGATTTTATCGGGATTCCAAGTAACAACTCGCTCGTTCTTACTTTTGTCGGTTGAAATCACATCCCCACTATGTATGAGCATTTTTGTATTTCATGCATCATGGACTTCACGGCATATTGTATACTACTCTTTTTTACATATATGATTCGTTATATATTATGTGCCCTTGTCATCTAACATTAAAATGCAGGTTTGATAAGTTATATGTGTTGCATGCCTGCATACTAGTACATTCAAACATACTAACACATACTTTTACCTATATGATCTAATCATGTAGGAACCGAAGACTACCTTCATCCATCATTTGACAGCTAGATCGGATTTGAGACATTTGTTGTGGTGAGTCCTACCTTCCAAGGATAATCCACCATTCTTCTACCTGTGTTGCTTCCGTTTATGTATTTTTTTCTTTGAGGGTGAATCCGGGATATGTCTTGACCCCTGTCCTATTCTATGATTAGAGGCATTGTTGGACATCTTGCAGACTCTTGTCGGATATATATGTTATGTGTTGTATTTGGATCTTATGGTTATAGTTATCTATTTGATATGGCTATCACGGATTGATTATGAGAATTATGATAAGTATGTATGATTTGATATGGAAATGTGGAAGATTCTAAGCCTTGTATTGCCCCCATAGAGTGAGTCATACTTACCCGCCTCTTAGTTTTTATGTATTATGTGTTATGTGTTATGTGAATCTCTGTTAATCCCTTTTCCTAAGATATCCCCATATCGTGAGTCCTATTTTTCTGTCCCTTAAAATTATGTGTCTACTATTTGTATACGCTTCCAAATCGATTATATGAATATGGATATTTTAGAGCTTATTTGGGGACTCTCGGGTTCCCATTCGCTATGTTACTCCTAGACCCTAGGTCCGAATCGTGACACTAATCAAGACACAATTCAGTAGTGTCAACTCTTGCCCATAGGACTTGTGAAATTCTTGATCTGTGTCTTGCTTCTAAGGCATGAATTATGGAGCATCTCATAAATAAATACGTATGTGATAGTGTCAAATCTTACCCATGGAGTTTGACTTGTTGTTTAGTAGTTTTTGAACTAACAAGTCTTACCTCCAAGGCAATAATTATAAAGTATCTCATAAATCAAAACACAATGTGACATTGTCAAGTTTTGCCCACGAGACTTAACTTGTTATTTTGAAGTCCTTCGATGAATAGGCAAGAGTTACACACTTATATAATAAATCAAGAGACAATGTAGCTATCTATCATCTTAAGTTGTGAAGTTTTTCATCTAAGTCTTGTCTCTAAGGCAAGAGTTATAGAGCATCTAATCAATCAAGATATAATGTGATAGTATGAAACCTTGATTTTGAAACTTAACTTGTTGTTTGGAAGTACTTAGACAAAGAGGCAAGAGTTATAGACCATGTAGTACTATCAAGTCTTGTCCACAGGGCAGAACTTATAAAAAAATTTATTTAAGTCTTGCATCTAAGACAAGAGTTCAAGAGTTTCTCATAAATCAAAATACAAAAAAAATGTGTCATCTTTTGCCTATAGGACATAACTTGTTCTTTAAAAATTTTATGCTAAGTATTGCCTTTAAAGTAAGTGTTATAAATTATCTTGTGAAATTTCAAATCATATATATTTCAAAAAATAAATATAAAAAAAATTATCTTGAACCTTGCATTTGAATTTTAGAAATCATTTTAGGAATCATTCTATTTAAAAGAAATATAAATATATAAATATTTAAATGTAGCGGTTTTGATTTTTTGCCCTACGTAAGAAAAATATTATAAAAATATTCTTCTTTCCAATTTAAGTGGAATCAAAGTATATTTTTGCCTTTCTGCACCTTAAATATATTTTTTTAACTCTCCATGCTCAATTGTCTCTCAAATTTTTTTTTCATTTTTCTCTTTCTTTATTTTTTATTTACTTATTATTTTTTCTCCTCTTTTTTTTCCTTTATCTGTATTTCCTTGTTTCTTCTTTTTTTATTTTATTTTCTTTTTTTTCTATTTAATTTTTTTATTTTCTTAACTTAAATTTTTTTCTCTTTCTTTATTCTTTTATTTATTTTCTTTTCTCTTTTTCCTTTTTTCTTTTTATCTACTTCTAATTTTATTTTATTTTATTTTATCAAAATTATCAAGCTAAATTTTACTTCTAAGACAAAAGTTATTGTGTTTTCTGTTAATTTGACTTAGTGAAAATGATGAAAATTATTGTTATGAGATGCAACTTGTTATTTGAAAGTGTTTGGGCTAAGTTTTACCTTCAAAGCAAGAGATAAATATATCATAAATCAAGACACAATGTGATCATATTAAGTTTGGCCCATATGGATCAGAGTAACTAGTCATTTTGAAGTTCTAAGTCTTGCCCTAAAACAAGAGTTATAGAACATCTCATAAATTAGACATAGTGAAATAGTGTAAATTTGCACATGAGGCATATATTTTTTTAACCCATGAGTTATGTTTCTAAGAGCCCGTTTGACTTACCTTGAAAGCTGGTCAAACCTATTTTTAAATTCTTTTTAGTTTATAAAAAGTATTTGACAATTTTTAAAACAGCTTAAAAAAAGTTAAAATTTATTTAAAATAAGTTAAAAGTTAAAAGTTAAAAGTTAAAAGTAGCACCACCAACCTCCCCCAAAAATTTTAGTTTTTAACTTAAAAGTTGTTATAGTTTGGCCAAAAAATTACCTATTTACCCTAAATATTTTTTCAAATTTCTAAAAATATCCTTAACTAAAGTAACTCTAACAACTCTCTCTCTTTTCATTATTTCAATTCAAATCACAACCTAACGCTCTTTTGCTTTTCGAAATCATTGCGTAGCAGTGTTCTTCTTGTCGCTGTTCTTCTTATTTATTTAAATATTTTTTTTGTATCAAACCTTCTAATATTGAAATATGAATATATGTTTATTTATATATCTCGTCCTTCTTTCACTATTTTTTAGTAAATAATTTATGATAGTAAGAGAAATACGTGAATGATAAATAAATATTATTATTTATAAATATAATTAAAAAATATTTTAAACTCTTTATGTGAAATAAGAAGCGACGTGCATGTCATTAGAAAGAATAAACATTGTTGGTTGGTTAAATGTTGAAATTTTCTTAAGAGGGCAAGAGAAAATTAGAATAATTGGTATATTTTAAAAATTAAAAATCCCAATCATGTTTCAATTTCGATCTTGAAAAAAGAGGCATATTAAAATTTTCATGTGGCCTATCCGAATTATATATTTTTAAAATGAAAATAAATTGTGTATATAATATTTACTTAAATAATAAGTTTATATTGATATTGAATCAAAATATAAATTTATTTTACTTTATTTTATTTGTTTAGATAGAAAAATCTTAAAGTAATCAGTTTTTATAATGTTAACAGCTTCAAGGGTATTTAAGATACTTTTAATTAAAAAAGTGTTTAACAACATTTATGTGCCAAACACATCAACAACTTTTTTCAGCCGCAACACTTTTATCCAAACACATAACTGCTTATTTTTCAAATAAATTTCAGCACTTTAAAAAGTGTTTTTAAAGTACTTTTTAAAAGTTATTTCTTTTAAGCTAAGCCAAACAGACAAAAGTTATTATGTTCCTTATAAGTTAGACTTAGTAAAAATAGTGTAAAATATTGCCCATGAGTGCAACTTGTTCTTTGAAACCCTTGGGCTAAGTTTGCCTCTAAAGTAAGACTTATAGAGCATCTAATAAATCAAAATATAATATCGCGGTGTCAACTCTTGTTCATGGGGTTTAACTTACTGTTTGAAAATCCTTAAAGTAATAAGTCTTACCTCTAATGCAATAATTATAGAGTATCTCATAAATCAAATCCAGAAATGATATTATCAAGTCTTGCCTATGGGGCTTAACTTGTTTTGAAGTCCTTGGGCTAAAAGGAAAGAGTGATATATATGATAAATCGAAATAGAATGTAGTAGTATCAAGTCTTTCCCATAGGTGAAGTTCTTGGCCTAAGTCTTGCCTCTAAAACAAAAATGGTAGAGCATCTCATAAATCAATACATAATGTGATGCTGTCAAGTCTTGCTCATAGGATTTAACTTCTTGTTTGGAAGTCCTTGGACTAACAAGTCGTACTTGTAGGGCAATAGTTATAGAGCATCTCATCAATTAAAATACAATGTTATATTGTCAAGTCTTGCCCATGGGGCTTATCTTGTTGTTTTGAAGTCCTGAGGCTTAGAAGAAAGATTTATATATGTGACAAAATTGAGACATAATGTAGTAGTATTAGTCTTGTCCATAGGTGAAGTTCTTGGTGTAAATCTTGCTTCTAAGGCAAGAGTTATAGAGCATCTCATAAACTAAGACATAATGTAGTAGTGTCAAGTCTTGCCCGTGAAGCTTACTTATAGTTTGGAAGTCTTAGGACTAACTAGTCTTACCTCTAGGGCAATAGTTATAGAGTATCTCACAAATTAAAATTTAATATGATATTGTCAAGTCTTACCCATGTGGGTTAACTTGTTTTGAAATCCTTGAATTAAGAGGCAAGAGTTATATATATGATAAATCAAGATAAAATATAATAGTGTTAAGTTTTTTCCATGGGACATAACTTGTGAAGTTTTGTGTAAGTCTTGTCTTTAAGACAAGAGTTATAAAGCATCTCATAAATTAATGCATAATGTGTTAGTGTCAACTCTTGCCCATAGGACTTATTTTGTTGTTTAGAAGTCGTTGATCCACGAGCTCTCTTCTTGCCTCTTGTTCTTGCTAGCCTCCCTTGGTTGAATAATGAGACTCCTATTTATAGTTGTCGTGAGTGGTGTACCGGTGTGATTTGATTGGTCAATTTGAATTGACCAATCATATTTCTTGGTGAAAAATTCTAATTTAGTTGGTTAGGACATATTACATATACACATGACATTATTTTAGTGACTCATTTAACTTGATTTGGATTATCACATAAATTTGACACGTGGTGTGATTTTAGTAATTCATTTAAATTGACTTGGATTGCTACATGAATTAGACATGTGATGGAATTTTATTGGCTCATTTAATTTGGCTTGAATTGCCATATAAATTTGACACGTGATATGATTTTAATGGTCTGTTTTATTTAACTTGAATTGCTATATTATTTGGACTATTTTCTGAAATTTAATATAGGTCAAATTAATTTATGAATTTAATTTCAATAAAATTTTCATAGTGGCAAACCTTACTACTATATTATGCATTTAGGGTATAATTTCAATTAAATACGAACACTTTGATCTGATTTGCTATTAATTTCGGATCTCACCAAATGAATTTCTTACCAAATATATCTCTTCTTATACAAATCACAAAGTATATTTCTCCCCCTATCAACTGATTTTGCTCTTAAAATATCTCACCATTTGAGATTTGAATTTTGAATATTTTCAAATTTCTCTCTCTCCTTCTAATCGTGTCATCCCAATTCAACCCAAACATGTTTCATCTTTTTATTTTTGTATATTTCAAATTTTTAGATTTGTATGAATACAAAACAACTTTATTTGTACATATCCCAAGTATCATATCTAGCATTTAACCCTTATTCTCTTCAGTTAGAATTGCATGTACAAATTAATTTATTTTTTCTGAAATTATCATTTTTTTTCTATATTTACTTTTATACAAATAGACACATTTAACATTTGATATACATATTCAGTTGTATATATATTTACACATATTCAACTTGTATCATAAGCATTGCAAATATTGTATACATATTCAAATAACTAGTATCATGAGCTCAACAAAGAAACCCATTTTATAACATCGCTCACATATACTATATACAAACAACATAAAAACTTATATTAAAAGAAATACTATATGACCCAATATATAAAAATAGCTCAGATCAGGTGAGGTCCATAAGTTAACATATACAAATAACATTGTTATCATATACATACACATATACAAACGGCATAAATGCCTATTGATTCATTAACTATAATTTTCTATAATATACATTCAAAAATTATATATAAAAAAAAAGCTAACTTCTATTAAACAGAATACAAAAACATAAAATATATAAAAAAATTGAATATCAAATATAAGTGTAATTGAAAAAATAGTTTTAACATTTCTTCAAATATAATTTGTTAAGCACGTCACGAAACTTAGAAAAGAAGTTTATATAATAAATTACTTGATTACGGTCAATCACACAGCAAAAAGAATATAGAAAGATGATTTTTTTTTTGAAGCTTACTGGATGTCAAATTTCAATTTCTAGTATGATATAATTATCATTAGCATAACAGTTGTGCTAATATAGGAATTTGTTACCATTTTTGTTCCTAAATAATTGCTATAGTTAGTTTATAAAAATATTTATTTTGAATATTTTTTTTCTAATGCAACGATGCATATACAAACTTAGGCTATAGCAAACTTTACATAACTATAGAATGTAATTAGGTAAACTTAGTTATAGCTTTATATGTTTGATATTTATGAAATTTACTCATTATAGAACACATGATAAATTAAGACACAATATAGTTGTGCGAAGTCTTATTCATGGGACAGAACTTGTAAAGTTCTTGGTCAGTCTTCCTCTAAGACAATAGTTATAAACTATCTTATAAATCAAAACACAAAAAGATGATCAACACTTGCTCATGGGACCTAACTTGTTCTTTCAAAGTTTTTAGACCAAGTATTGCCCTAAAACAAAAGTTATCTAAAATAATAAATATGAAAATAAAGTTATCTTGAAGCTTGAAATTTAAGGATCATTTAATTTGAAAGAAGTATAAAATACATTTAAAAAAATATTATTTTTAGTTCTATAATTTAAAAAATAAAGATAAGAAAAAAAATAGAAGGAAAAAAAACACAAAAGAAAAAGAAACAAAATATGTAGCAAAAGATAAAAGGGGGAAAAAAAAAAGGAAAAGTAGAAAAAAAAAAGGGTGAAAAAATAGGGGGAAAAAGAAAGAGAGAGAAAAAAATAGAACTGTTTAGATCCATTTAATTATCAAAATAAAAACTTTCTTTGTTTTGTTAGATTTGGAGGGCAATTTTATCCAAAAAAAATTCATTAAATGAATGAAATATATTTTTACAAAACTTTTCTTACAGAGACCAAAACACCAAGACCAGCCCTTATGAAAAATATATTTGCACGTAATCATAAATACTTTGAACCCAAAATCCAACCGGAATGAATAAATTAGGACAGATCTAATTTGAATAAATGCTTTATCTAAAGAATCTAATTTATATAATTTTCCCTTAAAATAAACACTTGTTTTAATTGAAATTTGAAATAACATATGATCAAAGGTGCTATTAATAAGTCAAATATTATTTAAAATTTCAGTTTCAGTTTGCAGGTTTGACAATAGAGCCTTTATGATCCCCTTTCATTCTACTTTTTTCAAGAACCAAATTCTGGCTAAATCATCAAAAATATTCTTCATTGTCAGAAAATTCCTTCAACCACCTTTGACTATCCAGCAGATTAAAAACGTCGAAAAATAGTTTGACTCTTTTAGTATCACTTACGTTCATTTCTAGCAAGAAAACAAAACAAGTCCAAATTTGTACTTGGAACTTTGCAAAATTAGTCACTCATCCCTACAAATATCTTATTTTATATAATATTTATCTAAAATGGAAACCAATTCAAGAGCTCCTTCCTCAGTTACTTGAGACATAGTAAACTCAACTGTACATTTGTGAATTGAAATCCTGAGAATGTAGTGTTCTAAACACAGTTTCTACAGAAGTAAAATCAATGTCAAAACCATAATTCTTTCCCCCATACTGCAGATACAGGTAACCTTTAGAGGACAAGGGTGGAGGTAAAATTTCCGATATCTCTAAAAACTCTCCTGTTATAGGAGGTATAGGAGTCTCTTTCTTCTTGGAGTAATAAACATCAGCAAGAAGAAGCCAAATAAGATCAGGATCTATTGAAGCGAGTCCAGCGAGAGCATTAATAGATGCATCTCGAAGGCCTACAACACCGCTGCATGCAATCCCAACAACAAGACCACTGACCTTTTTCAGAACTGCTTCCAGTGCCGAAGCACTATGTTTATTCCGAGCAAGATCTGCAAGCATGTTCAACACTGCAGCCTGGACCTTTAGATCAGAAATCTCAGCTGCTGAATCTCCTGAAGATGCAGAATCACCTCGGTAAGGAAGCTTCAAGAGAGCATCCTTTGACGAACCTGAGGCTCTCTTTTGAAATGGTGACATACTTAAAAAGCTCCAGAAGTGTTTCCCATCTGTATGGAAACGCCGAGTAAAGAAGTCGCCTCCACATATTTGCACAATATTACCAATTGTAAGCGTACATCTTCGAACTGCCTGCTTATCAGTGAACAGGAACCACAAATCAGATAACAGTTTAACCGATGATACTACTACCATGAAAATAACATCTAATTCTCTTGGTTTACCGGTTCTTTCCATTTATTGGGTGGTGATGGGAAAAGTGTCTAGCAAGGACCACAGGTCGGAACAACCAAGAAAAATGTGTTGGAGTGTTTCTAAAATCCTTCCAAATCTGACAATTCTTTTACTTCATCCTACTACAGGTTTCACTGTCTGAATGTCAGATGATAATTAAATTTCATATCTTGAGGACTACAATGGCGACGTATAAAACTGTAGTCGTACTCGTGCAAAAGAAGTCATTGGACATAGATTTGCCTATTGCTACCAACATTCAATCCATGCATGAAAGCTCAAATTGGACATATTGGATTAATGCACTTGTCCATCAATTATGTATTCAGTTATTTCAGGGTAACTCCTAATCATCTGCACCCCACCCCACCCCACCCCCCAACCCAAATCATAATAGAAACTGCGAAAATTCCATTGGTTCCCACTCGTGCTTCCCCAGCACATTTCACAATCATAGTTGATAGTCAAATAAAAGAAGAAAAAGTTATGAAGCACTATAGACTAGTACAACAAAAAAAACACCACATTTCACTCACCAATGGACTTTTATTTCGAAGACAGGCAACCAAAAAAGGCCAGACTTTATTGGCAGCAGGGAGCAATCTGTTCTCGGTACTTTCATCAGTATCAGCATCTAAAGCATCCTTAAGACTACAAAATGAACACATATGAGCAACATGTTCAATTGCCTCTTTGACTTTCTTTTCATGCTTGTAGGCATCCTCCACTTTGGCTACTGTCAAAAATACATCCTAAAGACATTTGGAACAAAATGAATCAAGGGGAACCTCTATAACAATATTTCAATAACTAAATAAACAGTTGTTCCCCTACTAAGAACAAAAAAGGCAGTTGTTCCTTCAAGGAATTACAATATATTCAGAGCATTCAATAAAATATGAAGGTGGATAGATGGGAACACTATAGCAAAATGAGCCAAAAGTGTACAACGAATACTCAACTTAGAAAATCTGTCAGAAGAGTCAATCAAATATCTATACAAACAAGATTGACTGACTAAGATGAGTTATAGTAGGAGAAAAGGAAAGTGCTGTAAGAGGGACTGAGCAGCAAAGTTATCTTATCATGAATAGGCATGATGTTATTTTTACTAAGCAATAATGAGAAGAAGTTTGAGATTTCCGAAGGTCCATGCAGTCCTAACTGAATATGAAACTGAATATATCTGGAAGAAGTGGATAATGTGTTTTTGCATTAGGATGGAAGGTTCAGCATTTAAGAACTTATCTAGTATTGTAAACTTTTCGTTTTGAAGTTTCTCAATTGCGACACAGAGAGTAAAGATCAAAAACATACATCAACTATATCAAGTGCTACCAAGGATGCTGCTTGATTCACTGAAGCAAGTAATGGAGTTGCAGCTGTTAAACATGAACCTGCAATAGATCCAACTGTTTGTCTAAACCTTCTAAAGTCATTCATTTTGAACAGCATAGTCTCCCACTCAGTTTGCATATGAGCATCATTAGTGTAAATCTGCATCCCTAAAAAAAGAATAGCAATATTAGATGTCCAATGCAATCAATTGGGTAAATAGGGACATGAACTTCAAATAATGAAAACCGCCCCGAAGTTTCAATATTATATACGGAGTGTTTTTCAAAACATGATCCAACACCAAAGGAAATTTGATGTTCAAGAATAAGATATCACCATAAACCAGGTTGGCAGAATGGAGCCGAACAGAAATTTCTAATATTATTATGTTTACATCATTGCTTGCAATTGGTAATCTCAAAATTCTATTCAGATAAATGCAGCTGTTTAAGCACTCCATAATTAGCTTGATCCTAAAATCTCCTTCTAGATGCAACAGATTAAAAAAAAAAAATTCTACTATTCTCCTATTTTGGTATATTTTTATCAGAGCAGAATACTTTTAGTATAATCTCTCTGAAAGTTCCCCTTGTTGTCAGAAAAGTGCCTTACTGCATGTTTTACTGAGCCATAAAGAGAACTGTTTTTGCCAGACAAGCACAACTAGATACCCAGTATACTGATAATTTAAGTGGCCAGATTGATAAATCCAATGGACAGGATAAAATCATGTCCGCTCTAATAAAACCATCCCCTTACATGGGAAAAAACTTGTATCAGATAGAAATTGCAGTAAGTTTTGAGCACTGCAGCCCCCCAAAAAAGCTGTCTTATCTTGTAGTGTCCTAATTATATCATACAAGCTGCAAATAGTATTTATTTTTTATTGGCTAATCAACTACTATAGGTGAAGCAAAATTAATATCTATATTTTTCACACCGATCCTCAAGAAATTTTTCACAATAATATATTTCCCTATAAATCCACATGAACTCTCTTTTTATATGCAATTGCTTCCGCAAAATACTTCCTCACCTCTAAGGGTGTGTTTGGTATGGATATTTTCCTGGAAAATGTTTTCTTGGAAAACGAGTTGATTTCTAACTCAATTTCTCATGTTTGGTTAGTGAGTGAAAAATATTTTTCGAAAATTTGTTTAATTGTTTGGTTAATGAATAAAAATATTTTTTAGAAAAAAACTTCTATTTTAGCTAGAGAGTAGAAAAAAATTTGTAGAAAAATAATTTCTAACATGCAAATATTTTCATAATTTGAAGTATTTTTTAAAATAAATATTCAAATTCTTTTTTGGAGGATGGGATGGGTGTGGGGGCGGGGTGGTGTAAAACATGGAACTTTTCAAAATTGGAATTGTTTTTAAAAAATAAAT
>JAOTQJ010000011.1:6118665-6151260 GCA_025642045.1 Solanum sejunctum | reverse complement strand
TGGTCAGTCTGGAAAGAAAGAAATGGAAGATGTTTTGAAGATAAATCCAATTCCATCCACAGAGTTAAATGGAATTGATAGTATCTTTACTTTTTTGGTGTAAACAACTTTGTATTGATGATATATATCAGATTATAGATTTGATAGGAAATCTTTAATTAACTCTTTTTGGAGGTAGCCAGCATACCCTTAATGCTGAAGAATACAACCTTACCAGTTTCAAAAAAAAAAAAGTAATGTAATCTCAGAAGCTCTGACGCAGAGACTCATGAATTAAGTGAGCTCCTTTCCAGGCAAGACATAAGGGAAATGGAGTTTTCAATTTTAAGACAATTGAATATGACAGAAGACAACTGGCAGTTATTCTTTCACTATATCTATCAGCAGCAAGTTCTTGCAAATTTAGAGTACAAGAAGCAGGGCGTAAGAAATGACCTTCAAGAAGGGAATGGTCAAATCAGGGTGTTGATGCCTTCCAAGAATTTCAAGCTCCATGGAAACAGCACGCATCTGGACAAATCACAATTTCATTGTCAAGATATAGCAACTTAAACTAAAAACTAACATACATCTGATCATTTCCATAAATGCAGACACAATAAAACATACAACAAGAACTACAACAACAATTATGTCTTATTTCAGAAAAAGTGGGGTTTGGAGACAGAACAGAACAGAACGAATTAGGGAAAAAGAAGGGTCTTTTGTTGATTCCAACAAGATATCATTGTTGAGAACATACCGGCTCTTCCAATAAAGGCAATATTCTGTGACCCACTCCTATGTATGAAAGCATGGCAGCTAGTACATTTGGTACATCTGGGTTAAGCTCCAGAGAGCGGAGCTGCCTGCATATTGAATCAATTATATAGTCTGAATTTTCTATAACCAAGTGTCCAACCTGCAAGAAGATGCCTAATTAGTGGATAACCTTCAGAAGACACAAGAGGTAAGAAATCCATGGCTGCTGCTTACTGTTGGATAGTCATGCATCGTGGCAATGATGTGTAACACAGTGTCAGAAGCACTTCTAATTTGGAAGTGAGAGCAAATAAGATTGTGAAGCAACATATAAAGAGACGAATGAAGAAATCCTGATGAAGAAAAATCTCTCCCAAGGCACATCGAAAAGATGCCAATTCCGTCAATAATAACCTGTTTGGCAATAGCAAAACAAATATCAATATCATAACATAATACCAGCCACTTGCAAAGACATTGATAAGATAAATAACACACGAAACCACAAGAAGATATGGAAAAGATGAGTTTCCTGGTGCAACATCACATTGTCATTAAAGAAATGTGAGCTAATGTTTGCATCCTCACAATCATATTGTTGTAAAGCAGCTGTATGCTCCACCGGCAGATTCCATATTTCAGGGGATAGGTATTCATGTAATATTCTGCCAATGCAGTCAACTAAATGACTCCTTTCTCCCTTAACTTGGCAAAGCTTCCAAACAGATCCCTTTGTTGTAGATTGTTCAATTCTCCGATATTGACTCGCATCTTCTTGACATTTCTTATTTTCTTGTGGTTCCATTACATATGCTCTAAACATTCTGGTAAAATTATCAATTGCTTGATCTGACAAACCGAATATCAACTCATTGAGGATACACACAGCTGTACTGGCCTGACGTACTAATTGTCCTGAAGTAATCCTACTGTACCAAGATTGCCAACTTTCTTCCCTGTATTCCTTCATCCGTATTTCAGAAACCAATTTCCGCAGGTTCTCCAATGGCAAGTCAATGATAACAGAGAGAGTACCTTCACTCCGAGGACCTGGTCAAAAGCAACACAACTGAAAAAGTTAGAAGTCTGTCGGGAAAGAAGCAAGTATACAGTAAAAGTTAAGAAGAAAACAACCTGCAAATATAGATAAACCTGCAAGTCGAAGGATCCCAGCTACAAAATGGTACAGCTTCTGGCTGCCAACATACACAAACCAAGGTGGCAAGCGCGGCAGTTGATGCTCATTATTTATACTTTCTGTGGCATGTACTCTTCTATTTTGATTCTTTCTACTTCCCAGAGTGTCAGGGTCAGCGGCTCTAACAGCTCTTATCTCTGCTATGGAATGCATGAATCCTGATGAGGAACGCTTTGATGCAGCATTTTTCTCAAGCGGACCCGCAAAAACTGAATTTTGACTCAGACAGAGAGCTAAAACATCCAAGAATTGAGCAGTCCTCACCTACACATTCCATTGAAAGGTGTTACACTAACATCCACTCAAAAGAGCTAATGATTAGCACTAATGTTAGAAAGGAAAGTATTGCAGTGACGTTAACATGATAAAGCACACAAAATTAGAAAGGTCAATATCGCACTGACAGTAGCATGATAAGGTACACGAAGAGCACAGTATTGAAGCAGTTGTGACTATCATGAAGTTCTGGGTCTCAAGAGATGTTTACAGATATGAAACAACATTCTCTCAAAGAACAACCATGAAAAAGCTGCCTTAGAGGGTGTTTAAATTGGCTTTTTAAAAGTGATTTACAAGCTAAAAGCCAAAAGCTTTAAATTGACTTTTTAAAGGTGACTTTATAAGCTAAAAGCGAAAAGTCATAAGTTGGGAACACCCAACTTTTGACTTTTAACATTTTTTTCAGCCTAAATAAAGTGCTTTTAAGCACTTTATGTTGTTCAAGTCAAAAGCCACTTAAAATAAGTCAATCCAAACAACCACTCAATATGAAAAAAATAGGCAGGACTGGAAGGACTGTGACGGCTTCCCCTGCATGTTTGAACTGAGGCAAAGATATTAAGTGGTTCCAGATGACCCTCATAATTGAAGGCTGAAACCTCTCAAGTGTCAAAAGAAGATGGTAGAAATAGGTGAACATTTTTATGATAGAAGGATGAGCTAGTAACAAATTAGAAAAAATTTAGGTAGGCCCTCTGAGCACCAGATAGATAGACAAATGGGTAATCTGATAGATAGAGTATAGTTTTGTCATTATCCGCAACCTCCCACAGACGGGGGAAGGGCACAAGCAGGGAATAGATAGCAGCATAGGATCCAAGTTTGGAATCAGCGGTTTCGTGCCGCACTGGAGTGATCCAATATGTGGATCCGCACGGTACTGAATGAACATATGAAATAAAGGCAAGCAGTATAATCCCTTCCCCGGCCTAGGAAATGTAACTAACTCTTTGATACGGGGATAACCTATCAGACACATACTAGAGTAAGCGAGAGAATAAGAATGAGGGCTCATGAAGCGCAAGGAAACATGAGCAAATGATGACTAAAAGTAAAAACTTTCCACATACAAAGACAAGAACACGGTGATGAAATGATATAGCTGCACTCTGTGATATATATTTCTCTTTTCTTTTCCTTTAGATAAGTAAAGAAGCAGTTTTAACGGAGTGGAAGATTTAAGGGGAAAGAGGACAAGTGTTACTCTCAATAGACTAAAAAAAAGGAAAAGAAGGGATAAAAGTGACTGCTTATCATCTAAATATATAGTGATGTACCTGCCAAGCACAAGTCATTTGACGCCCTTGGTTAAAGAAGAGAAACTACTGCAGTACTAGATCCTAAAATGAATTTACATGTTCAAAAGAAATTGTTGAAAATTGCTTTTAGTTACAGCAGTAACTTTTAGAAAATAAGTTATTTACTTTAAATAAATTTGAATTTTAAATTTTAGTTAAGTTGTAGAGATATTTTAGGTTAGTTTAAATTTCAAATTATCGTGATTTTTCTTTTAGGTTGGCTATTTAAAGCCCTTCAATGTTTAATAAAATCATCAAAAGCCATAGAAAGCTTTAATTCATTGAGAGACCTTTTTCAACCCTTTTTTGCTGCCCCATTCTCCTTTTGAAAAACCAACAGTGGTATCTAGCCCCATTGATCTTAAGGGATCTGTGAGTTCTTCCAAAGAACTATCATACCTTTTTAACCTGCAAGGGCTACTTTTTAACCCATTTTAACCCGTCAGGGCTAATTCCAACCCGTGCTTTTTCAAAGCACAAGCTTTTTTGAACCAAAGAATGGCAAGCGGCAGTCTCTCTTTGAATGCCCCAAAAATTTTCAATGACAAAATTTATCAAATTTAGTCAGTGATAATAAAATCTCATTTTGAGAAATATATTTTATGTGATATTGTGATGGAAGAAAAATCATCACAACAATTCTCTGCAAATCCTATCAATTTCCAAATGAAAACACTTTCAAACCAGAGAAGATCATTGATGGTGTTTTTTAACCACAAAATCAAAAGAAGAAAAAGAACGAAGAAGAAATTTTGCAAGTTCAAAAACAATTCAGCACCAACCACCAAAGCAGAAATTGAGGAGGAACAGTTTTTTAAATTGCAGCAACTAAAGCAAAGGAGTGTTAAAAATTGCTTTTTAGTTACTGCAATAATTTTTAGAAAATAAGTTATTTAGTTTAAATAAATTTGAATTTTGAATTTTAGTTAATTTGTTGAGATATTTTAGGTTAGTTTAAATTTCAAATTATGCTGATTTTTCTTTTAGGTTGGCTATTTAAAACCCTTCAATGTTTAATAAAATCACTGAAAGTCATTGAAAGCTTCAATCCATTGAGAGACCTTTTTCAACCCTTTTTTGCTGCCACATTCTCCTTTTAAAAAAACCAACAGAAATAACAAAAATCTTCCTCGTTTTTCCAAATGAATGACCCAACGGATTTGAAAGCTCCCACTACTTCCTTCGCGTGAAATACTTTTGTGGCACTTCATAGCCAACAAATCAGTGAACAGAAGATTTGACTAATCAACAGATCATCCATGCGACAACCAGAAAGCATATTTCCTGCTTCATGTTGAATAAGTTAATTGACCAAGATAGATCCGTGAAATGAAATGAAATTCCAAGAATCCTGTGTCTACCATAATCCATTCTCCTGTTATAGGCGTACTTTCTCTGTGTCACTCTTTGATATACAGAATCTAATTCAAAGGGAATCTCCTCAACCAATATTTTTGAGTGCTATAAGGAGGTTATCATAGTAACACTCCTTGACTAGTATGAATCCCACATGTACTTCTGAAGGAAGATGTCCAGAAATCAAAATGAGCTTGAAAAGGTAAAGAATCACAATGCTATCTGACCCTTTGTAGTAAACGTTTTCTTATTAAATATGGTGTACAGGCCTAGCTTGTGCGCACCTCGAATAATGCCCCAGGATACTTGTCATATCCCACCAGCAACAGGTACTATCTAGTATCTAGGATCGAAAAAGTATCTTCTACGCATTTTGTCCATTATGATGTACCAGATAGGTGCTTCGTTCCCAGATCTGTCACCGTTTTTGGTCCTATGACTGCAAAATAGAGAAGGTAATTGCACTCTAGAATAGATGATTTCAGCAATCTTACTGAGGGGAAGGACTCACTGGTTTCGCAGAGTAACATTCATGGCAAATTCTCAGTAAATTCAGCAGATGAGATACTCAACAAGATTGCAGACCAAGAGGCAGACTGGCCATGGAGGATGATCTGGAAACCGAAGGTATCCTACAAACTGCTTTTTGTGGTTGCTGTCAAAAGAAGCAGTTCTGACCCATGAAAATCTGAAGAAAAGAGGACATCAATTTGCCTCTATATGTACTCTGTATGGACGAACAAGCAGAGACAATTAACCATCTTTTTTGCATTGTAATTGGACAGAGCAGCTATGGAGAATGTTCATTCCCATGCAGGGAATTAGGTGGGTGAAACCAGGAAGCATCAAAGGAGTTCTAAGCAGTTGAGATAGGGATGGCAATGCTTCAAAGGAGGAGAAGAGACGAAAGATTGTCCTAGCATGCATTTGGTGGACAATTTGGAGAGAAAGGAACAATAGGAGCTTTGAGAATTTCCAGAATAGCCTTCAAAAGATTAGAATCAATTGTTTAGCCCTTTTATATTTTTGGTGCAAACAAAATATTTTAACTAGAACAGAAAACATCTTTGATGTACTAGATTGTCTATAGGCGTCAGTTTGATTAAGCTCAAAATACTTTTTAAGGGGAACTACACTTTGGGTTGTAGTATGGTATTGATTAAAGTTGCCAGACTCAAAAAAGATATTTGCCACTGCTATTTTAGCTTGTGGATTAGATGGCAAAATCTCATAAATTGAAGATAAAAGGTACTTTGTCATAGTAGGAAATTACACAGAACTCCATTGTGTTTGTGTATGAGGTAGTGTTTTTAAATTGTGTACATACATATTCTGACCTGAATGCATGATGATGCAAGAAAAGAAAAAATTTTATGACAACTAAA
The DNA here is from genome assembly GCA_025642045.1 of Solanum sejunctum. NCBI lineage: Eukaryota > Viridiplantae > Streptophyta > Magnoliopsida > Solanales > Solanaceae > Solanum > Solanum sejunctum. The sequence goes on along the minus strand of JAOTQJ010000011.1, from coordinate 6,145,003 downwards.
TACTGGTAAGTCATAGCAGCTCCACGTCATTGACAAGTAAGAGAGCAGGATAGTAGTAGACCATGTCATATACCCACTCAGCCCCCTCCCCTCCAAGCAAAAGAGAACCCATAAAAGAAAAGACAATGACCCGCAAGCTAAGAATTGATAATTCAACATCATGACAAAAGATTCTAACTTTAAACGATAGAAACAAAGAAAAAACTAGGCCTGTTGCACCTACAGGAGACGGAAGGAGGTAGTCTGCCACGAGTTGTGGCCCTGCAAAATAGATCAGCACAAGCAGTTTCTGGGTATGTGCAATTGCATATAATTCGTCAGTTCCAAGGATCACCTTTGGAAGCTTTTCAACAAGCCTGTGAAGAAAATGTACCATCCATTATATCATTTTTATTGCATAAACCTCTACCAGCTAAATACGTTTCCCAACAGAGACAAAATTAGGACTATAAGCAACCTGTTAAAAATCTCTTCAACATCATGTTTTACGTGAAGCATCCTATGTGATGAGAGCAAATGTCCAAAGAACAACTGTGAAGCTGTGGACACCTCCTCGGAGTCGTCACACGCTAAAACACATAGGCTTTCCTGCATTTTTCAAGAGCCAAGAATACATTCAAAATAAATTATTAGGTTACTGAAAAATGAGAAATATTCCTATGAAGTCATGTCCTTTAAAGAAGCTTCAAGACTACTAATAAAAGGCGCAATGACACCAGAAGGTAAAACCAAAGAAATGCAATTCACTCATCTATACAAGAGTCTTAACGGATCCCAACTTTTGCATATTTATAATTGTACCAATTCATCAAAAATCGTGGCATCGCAAGCCGGCAAGTATTACTGATCGAAGAATTAAAAAGAAGCAGATATTTATCAGAAACTAAATTAAGTGTCAAGAGACAATTACAGTATCCCGCACTGTCAATGACTAAGGTAAAGAAACATTTTTGTTGTGATAGTGGTTTATGTACCATTTTGACAGAATGTAGCAGGCTAGCAGCAATCACTACACAATCTAGTGCATGAAGTTCTATGAGAGAAAAACACAAGAAACTGGTATATCAAAATAGGTTATGTAAGTGGCTCAGCAAACAGATAGTCAGATACAGTCCATGTCATGGTATAACAAGAAATGCAAAACACACCAGACAGGTTTATGCTGTCCTATTCGATAAATTCTATCTTGGGCTTGCTGCTCCACCGCAGGATTTCACCATGGATCCATTAAGAAACTAGCAAGGATCAAATCAAAAGGGGCTACAACCATGACCCAAACAAAACTTACAAGCTTCATATCAGATCAATGATTTGATCTACATCATCTATACATAACTGTTTACACCAAAAAAGTAAAGATTCTAAACAATTCCATTTGACTTTGTGAATGGAATTGGATTTATCTTCAAAACATCTACCGTTCCTTTCTCTCCATATTGACCACCAAATACATGAAGGAATCAGTTTCCATCTTTTTTGAGTCTTGCTGCCCCCTCTTCTAATCCAGCAGCTTAGAAGGTCAGAAGTATGTTCTGGAATCGACCAGCTTTGGCCAGAAATGTTTAGGAAGAGTTCCCATAGTTGAGAGGTGTACTTGCAATGTAAGAATAGATGATTGTTTGTTTCTCCTATCAAGTTACACAAAAAGCACAAGGGAACTAGTGGCATTCCTTTCTTCTACAGCACTTCTTGAGTGAGACATGCTCTCCTAATGACTAGCCAAGTGAAGCATTTCACTTTGGTAGGTACCAATCCTTTCCATATGCTATTCCAGTGATATTGCCCGCCATCTGCCAATGCATGCATCCTTTCCTGTATGCACTGTTAACTGTGTAATCACCCTCTTTGGTGCGATTCCAGGTAACTCTATCAGGAACATGTATAGAAATATGAACTCCATCCAACATTTCAAGCAGGGATGCGACTCTGTCTACTTCCCAATCATTCAAGAACCTCCTAAAAGATAGATCCCAACCTTGTGCAATCGGCTTCAGGATTATTGGATATAGAGTACAAGTCTGGAACACTTCACCCAGAGAATTTTGACTGATCCAAACATCTTTCCAGGACTTGACTATGATGCCACTTCCCACTTTTAGAGTCAGTTCTTCTTCCATTGAGTCCCATAGAGCTCTGATGGACCTCCACACTCCCCAACCATATGACATTGAAGCCGTCTGAAACCCATGGATTAGGCTCACCGTTTGCCACTATCACCAAAAACAGAGAGTCCACTCGTCACTGATATATCCCAGCCATTTCCTTAGGAGACTTTCATTTTGTACTTTCAAGTTTTTGATGCCTAGACCTCCAGTTGATTTGTTAAGCATCACTGTATTCCAATTCACTGATAGTAGCCCTTTACTTCTTTGCTCTTTTTCCAAAGGAAATTTCTTCTAAGTTAATCCAATTTTTTAACCACCTTAGAGGGAATAGGAAATAGAGACATTACACATGTGGGAATTGAATCTACTACTGAATTTATCGGTATGACTTTACCTCCCAAGGATAGGTATTTTGAGCTTTCCATCATGCTGACTTCTTTTCTGTCTATTCAATTATTCCATCCCAAATTTCCAAAGATTTGTGTCTGCTACCTAGTGGCATTCCCAAATAAGTGGTAGGCAGTCCCTCTACCCTACACCCTAATATACTTGCCAAAATCTGAATAGGAGGAATTTCTTTGATAGTGGATCAGGCTGCTTTTTGCCCAGTTGACCCTTAGGCCTGCTACAGCTTCAAAAAGAACTAGAATCAGTCTGACGCATCTCAATTGTTCAATCTCAGGGTCACAGAAAATTAAGGTATCACCTGCATGTAACAGACTACTAATTTTTTTGCCACCCCCATGTCTGACTCCTATTAGGAAGCCCCTTAACCTTCTGTTTTGTGCGGCTATCCTCATCAAGCCATCAAAACCATCCATTGCTAGTATAAACAAAAATGGGGAGAGACGATCCCCTTGTCTCGATCCTCTTTCAGCTTTAAAAAACCCCACTGGCTCTACGTTGACAAGGGGACCAAAAACCTAACCATCTTTATACATACTTCTATCCACTTCAACCATTTGCCTCCAAAGCCCATTTGCCTCATAGTGTTAGTAAGAAAGACCAATTGACGTGATCATAGCCTTCTGAATGTCCAATTTACAAAGTATGCCTGCATTCCATCTTTCATCCTCGAGTCTACGCACTCACTAGCTATCAATGCAACATCCATTATCTGTTTTCATTTTATAAAAGCCATTTGATTCTTCTTGACCAATTCATCCACAACTTTCTTTAGTCTTTCTGCAAGTAGCTTAGCCATTATCTTGTACACTCCTCCAACCAAACTAACTGGTCTGAAGTCTTTGAGATTTGAGGCTCCAATCTTTCTAGGTATTGATGCAATAAAAGTTGTTTTGTTATATGGTGTCGGAGCTTCTACCATTAGTGTTTCACTTTTCATATTATACTATTCTAGCATCATTCCAGTGCTCATCCCGATAGTATCACTAATATTCTAGTGACCATTCCAAGTTCCAACAGCACCATGTCCATCTCTGATGATCATTCCTAGGGTACCATACCTCTTTTCTGGTAATCCTTCCTGTGGCACTACAATTATATTTGGTAACTTTTCAATTGGCACCATGCCTCTTTTCCAATGACCACTCTAGCACCAACGCTATCTGGCCAATATCCAACCACTTGTCCAGCTCTACATCTGATGAGATTCCAGTGACTTCCAGCAAGGTTCCCATAGCTGTTCCAGCAACAATAGTCGAGCAATTTTTCCATACATCCACTAAACTTAAAATTGTTTAATTTTTCTGCATTTTCAAAATAAGTAAACTCAAGTGGTCTTCCTCACCTTGATTTTGATGAGGTGAACCAGATTATTAACTATTAGTTTTAGAAGTTGAGGGAAAATGTTAAAAAGTATTAAATTATTAAGTTTGATGTTGTCCTACAATGGACAAATCTCATGTGTAGTACATGTCTTGAACTTATATTACCTATGCCATAATACATATCTTAATCTCTGCGCAGATTTTTGTAAGAGTGCAGTGCATGATGTGTGTGCTAGACACATGCAACAAGTATGAACCCTAATACAAACAAGAGCGGTATTTAAGTAAGTAGAGAATGGTAAAGGGTGTCCATTATCCACCAAGTTTCGAATTGTGAATCATCTGTCTTTGGAGATTCCCAACTATAAAAAGAAAAATGCATCTTTTTGTCTTTCATGTCGATCTTTGTGAATCAATTTGGCTGTGAGCCAGAAGCACTGTACAAGCCAACACGACTTGGGAAATTTGAACAATTTCAGGATACAGCAATGGATTATGGATGTTTGACATCTCAAAGAATAGCACTGTGAAATTCCACTTCTAAGGACACTATGACAGAAACAGCCAATTGAAAATCCTACATAAGACCAAAAAGATAATAGAATTGGCCCATAATACCAGCTAAACAGGTCTTTAATTTCTTTTCCCTTGTTAAGTCATGTGAAGTCTGAAATGATATGGAACAGCTTTCTCCATAGTAATAGACATTTTTTTAAGGAGGAATAATAGACATAATATGACGAGTACATATTACTTCTCACAAGAATAAACTATAATAACATACAAGGAAGAACTTTATGTCACAATTAATAATCCCATCCAGCAAAATTAGCCAGAGCAACTGTAACCCAAAAAAACTGTTCTTAGATTTTAAGACCAATTTTTGAACAAGCAAAAGTAAACTAATGAAACTGTAAAATATACTTCAGTAGACACAATAACTTTTAACTCCCTCAATCCCAAAATGGACAATCTCCCCTTTATGTTTCTGTTTGAAACTTCTCTCAAGAGAATTTTTTACTGCTCGAAAGACCATTGATCCTGTGTCTTATTCTTATTTATCTTTAACTTATCAAAAGATAATATCTCTACCTACTTTTGACCCATTAAAATTTAAACCACAGTTCAAATCAAAAGAGGAATAAGGAAAGAGAATTGAAAACTTCATATGAAAGAGATATCCATCTTGGGCCAGAATCTATCATAAAATCCACACTGATACATTAACTATTGGAAATTCAAATATGATAAGGGCATAAGTTCCAGTTTGGAACTCACCAAAAGCATCAGTCTACTTCCATTCAACACACGACTGGTTTTTGATAAGAGACCCTGTATTGCCGCCAAGAGTCCTTGTCTCACTTTTCTGCTTGGATGCATGCAAAGCTAAAAACAAAATATTCAACTATTAATTTACATTGTTTCTCAAAAATATATAAGGGAATTATAAATTTAAACTGACTAGATATATCTTCTAAATTCAAGCGTCACTGAGAAATTTGTCATAACCTACGTGAGGAAAAGTTGCACATAACAGCTTATCAACATGCAACGAGGTATGAACAATCCAGTCTTTTGTACGAACTACACGCAAAGATCCAGTCACGTTTCTAGGGCTAACACTTTCCCCCTCCATGGAGCTATGTACAATGGTGCCCCTGTCAACAACCTCACTCAGATTTTGATCATGCATAGTAGAGGGCAACTGGCGAAGTGCCTCCAGAAATGACACTGACGATTTCTCTTTCTTGACGTTATCAAGGGGCATACCAAGAAAAGGCAAGTTCAAATTGTCCTCGAGAACTATCATAAGAAATTCAGCCAAACTTCTAATTGCTTGGTCCAAAGCTTCTGCACTGCCAGCAGCCCCACTAATGAAGGTTTTTGAAATATGCAAAACTTTGCCAATTTGGCTAACAACTCCTGGCAAAAAGAAAGCTAAAGCATCTGCAGTGCCAACCTGCCAAACATCATATAAAGTTGTTAAGATGTAACACTTATATGTACCTGAACAGCAATGATACCAAAGATTGACCGCTAGAATGACAACTGAAAGTAGTAAAAATAACAAACCTCTGACAAGAGTCTAGGCAGAAACATATACATGTTGACAAAGAACTCCTGGGGATATATTTTTGTTTGAGAATGGTAACTTTGAACTCCTGGAGATATATCGTTGTATCACATGGATAAAAGACTCCTTGCTGAACAATGAATCTTAAATTCATAAATTTCAGGTACTTATACTTTCTTTGACCATGTCTGATTCATTTTATGAGCAATTTTTAGCATTAATTGGAGTAAAGAAATTTAATCTTATCAAAGGCATGGCCTCACAGGAGTAAAGTTCATAGAACCTATGGAGAATAACCGAGAACTCCAAAAGCCAATAACAATAGATCCTACAAGAGAGGAAAAGTAGGTCAGAAAGGAGAGATGAGGAACCTTAGCAACAAGTAGTCTCAGAGTGGAAAAGCCTTCAATCCTAAGGTTTGCACTGCCTTGTTGCCCTCGTGCTGCCTCAACAGCTGCTACCTGTGTATACCACGAACAATTTCAAAGGTAAAACTAGAAGAATACTATGAAGAATGGTAAGGAAATATGTCTGCCTGGAGGAGACTGGACAGAAAAATATATCATCTGTCCACGAAGGGACGACCGGAGAACAAAATATATACCTTCAGCAGAAGTGATAGCCAATGTCCAACAGCAACAGAAGCAGTTTCAGACTGTAGAAATGCAACTAAACACTCTTCTTCCTTGAATTTAAGTTTTGAAACAGGTGGAGAGTGCAAACTTTTCTTTTCCAGAAGCAAAGGCCAGCCGCTTATTTGTTTGCATGCGCAGGACTCACTGGAACAGCAATGCAGATTAAGCAACAGAGCATTGAAACACCTTATCACCCCTTCACGGAACTCTTCTGAAGCCTCCATAGGAGTAAGCATTGCCCCACGAGTCAATTTCTTTGTTAATACAATGAACTACAAAAGCAAACCACGGATTCTTGAGAAGAGTCCCTATCAAACATCAAATATCAATTCTAGTGAAAGGCTCACTAAGCGACTTTTCAATCAGAAAATTCAACTTACTAACTAGAAGATAATAGCACACAGACCACACACACACAGAGAGTGAGTAGACTATTTAACCCTCAACAATAATTTCCAAAACTACTGGAACAGTGAATCCACTACATTTTCAGGGCCAATTTCACTGTTCAATCCATTAAAATGTGCACGGTAAGTGATTGTACAACTGTTCATTTAAAACACACCAAACCAGTAAGGTGTGTGCTTCAGTCCAACACCATGCCACTAAGGCATGTGCTTCCTTAGATGTTTAGCTTTTTAATTTGCCTCCTTCACCAATCAAAGATTCCTTTAACATCGCTGATGGCGCTCTCTAACCTCTTTCATGGTCGCCCCAATGGTTTTACTTAAATCATGGATATGAGATGCTAATATGGATTGAAAAAGGGTGGTTCAAATAGAATCTACCAATATTGCAGAAAATACTGTTCCAGAAGTCTAAAGTGCTTCTGGTGGTCAGTGTAGAAGGAGAGAAATGAGAGATGCTTTGAAGACAAATCAAAGTCCATCCATGTTGTGAAAGGGAACTGCCTATCCACACTATTTTTTGGTGTAAACGATATCATATAGAGGATATAGAAGATCTTGTAGATTTCATAGGTTCTCTGTAATCTAGATTTGTTTTTACTTCCTCTTGTAACACTGTTGGAGGTAGCCAGCATTAAGGCATGCTGAGGAATACAACAGTACCATTTATCCCAGAAAAAAGTGTTTCAAGCTTCCACCAATTCTAAAATACCTTTATTTATGGGCTATTTGAAAGAGAGTTTTGTAACTTCTTTTATAAAATTCTTTCAAACTCAACAAATTAATTTGAGAATTCATAGGTTATTGAGGGTTGAACCAAATAATAAGTATAGCTAAGCAAAATGACGTATTATTAATTAACCATTGTAAAATAAATATGTTATTAATAATTATAACAGTGGGAGGAAACTCAAAGCACTTCCCATCAAGATGGGGTTGCACCAGGTGTCAACACTTAGCCCATTTTTATTTGCCTTAGTGATGAATCAATTGACACGACATATTCAGGGAAAGGCATCATGGTGTATGTTATTTGTAGATGACAGTCTTTTAATTGAGGAGACACGCAACAAAGTTAAATATAGGTTGGAGGTGTGAAGACAAACGCTGGAGTCTAAATGGCTTATGTTGAGCAGGACCAAAACAGTGTGTTTGGAATATAAATTCAGTGATGTGGCGCACAAGGCAAGTATAGAAGCGAGGCTTGATACACAAATTGTCCCCAATTTGAGTATCTGGGATCTCTGATCCAAGGAAATGGGAGATGGACAATGATGTCAGACATCATATTGGTGAGGCGTGGATGAAGAGAAGGCTTGCATGGGAAGTCTTGTATGATAAGAGAATACCACCAAATCTTAAAGGTAAGTTTTATAGAGTGGTGATTATACCAGCTTTATTATAAGGGACAGAATGTTAGCTAGTCAAGAACTCTTATTTCCAGAAGATGCAAGTGTGTTGAGATGAATTTGTGGCTAACTAGGAGTGATAGGATTAGGAATGAGGACATCCACAACAAAGTGGAAGTGGACAAAATCAGAGAAGAGAGTATGAGATAGATTGGACATGTGGAAAAAAAAATTATTCCAAATGCCTTAGTGAAAAGGTGCGAGAGGTTGGATATAGTGGGAATGAGGAGAGGTATAAGTATGCTGAAGAAGTATTGACGGATTATTAGAATGGATAACGCATCTTCAACTAACCAAGGACATGAGATAAGAGGGAATGGAGGTTATGGATAAGGGCAAGAGATTAGTAGATGGTCAATTGTTGTCTTATTATTAGCCAATTCATGTAGTCTTTCACTTGGTGCTAGTCTTAAGCACCATGTCCGTAGTAGTATTAGCCTATTCATGTATTCGGCTTTTGGTAATTGTTATCATCTATTGTATACTATGTTTAAGTGATCTCACTTTGTCGGTGTTATGGTTCCTTGATATATGCTCCGCATGGTTTTTCTATTAGTTGTTATGTTTATCTTCGCTTTGTTTTTTCTTTCATTACTACTTGGATTTGTTTCACTTGAGCCGAAGGTCTTCTAGAAATAGTCTTTCTACCTCTAAGAGGTAGGGGTAAGGTTTGTATATACTATACCCTCGCCAAACCCCACTTTGTGATACATTACTTGGTAAGTTGTAGTAATAATTATAACTAGAACCATCAGAGATTTAGTACAAAATGACTGCTCAATAAAACTTGAATCGGAAATTTTTTTTGGATAAAGGTAACATTTTGTATGTCAATCATCAACTTAAAGCTGGAATCCAAAATTTTACAACATATCCTACATCCACAAGTTCGTGTCTATCAAAAGCAAAAGATGAAGAATAGAAGAAAAATAATTGTCCCTAGATCCTACTTCATCTTTGTAAGGATCCTAGAATCTCTACAATAGCCACAGGATCATTATATACTCTGAACTACGCCAATAGCAAAAAGTGATAAGGGACTGCTCTTGTTTTCAAAGCGCCTAGAATTCCTTTCTTTCCATATCATTCACCCAATAACTGTTAGGAAAATTCTCCATCTTTTCTTTTCTGTGCTGCCACTGCCCTCCGTATTCCAGCTCTCTAAAGCCTATCCTGTTCTCTCTGTAACAGTCCAACTTATACCTCTCAAGCTAGTAAACAAAACGCCACAACTGGTTCACTGAATCAGAAACTTAAAACTGCATGTTTCGTTGATCAGAAATTAGAAAAAGTTTTGAAATTGATTAACATCATCTTTTCCACTTAATTCATTTTTCAACTCCTTTTTCATATATTTCTTGATTTGTATCATATAAATACTTTTTACTTGAAACACAAATGCATTTTATTTATATTCTTAGCCATTTATTTTTCTCTTAACACGTACTCAACCAAAGCCGAGATACACTTAAGTTTGATGATAATAATTCAAAAAAAGAAAAGTATGACAAAGCTATTGGCCCAAAGCATGGAAGACCACATAACAAACAACACAATCGCCAACAGAAGCTGAGTGCTAAGTTCAATGACTTTAACTGGCACCAAATCACAAAATATTTAGAGAGAGAATAAAGGAAAGTTGATTAACCTAATTCTCTAGCGAAAAACAATTCACAAATAACTTACCTGCCAAATGTGGGAAAAAGAAAGGTAGCAAAGTTTGACTTCAACTATCACTATCCAGAAGTAACTGATATACAAAATACATCCACTGGACTTAAGAAGAATGTCTAAATACCTGATCCACAGACCCTAAACAACACTTCTTCAGAAGTTCCTCAAGACAATGAAGAGCACCTTCCATCACGATATCACTCAATGTATTAGGCATGATAAATCTTTCATTAGAATCCACATTGGGTGATGATCTGCTATCAACAGCGGCATCCAGTAGAAGCAGCAAGGGAAACAATGTATAGCTGGAAAAAGAAATTAATCACATATCTTCCCATGGACGAATTAAGAGACAAAAGAATTAACGAGGAAAATACATATCAAACAGCATAGAATGTAGAAATCTGGTGAAACAGTTCAGGTACACGCAAGCCACATATAACAAAAATATATAACATAGCAATAGCAAATTTCTTCAGATGCTAATAGTTGACTTCTCTCTGATTACTTTGTTATTTTAGTCTTACCACCAGACCCTACAGAACATAAACAATGAGTAAATGCGCTAAATGTCTATCCTTTTTGTTTTCAAATGACTGGTACTGACTTAGAGTGAGAACCCATAGCTTTTCTTACTAGTCATTTGTCGATTGCCTTCTCTCCTATTACCTTAGAAGTTCAATCAGAATCCTAGAAGAAAGATTCTACCTACCAATCCCAGTAAACATGTAAAGTAAAACAAGCAGACTAACAGTTGTCGCTTCACTTTTTCTTTCTTCACGGAAGAAATGGGACAAAAGTCCGCAACACAATGATGAAGTTTCAAAAGGAATGAAGGATACATGTAAATCAAAAATTAGTGAGAAGCAACAGAAATTGTTGATACATACTCGAATAGGGGTTGGAGAGCATGAGGAGAAGAGCGTCGAAGAAATTGAAGAAGATGAGTGAGGGTGGAGGGGTTTTTCTTAGGGTTTTGGTGGAGTTCGAGTAGTTCAATGCAGAAATGTTTGAGTTCAGAAAACATGGCGCTGTTTCCACCATCTTCGTCGCCACTACCTCCTTCCATCCTCCTTCCTTCCTACCAATTTGATATAGTATTAGAGTTACGCTTTAATGGTTCAATTTTACTACCCTATACTTATTTTACACTTCCACCACTATGTAGAAGCAGGCAGAAGGTGGATGTATTATCCTACTGGAATAAATAAAATTATAAATGAGAATATTCAAAATGGATAATGTGAGAAAAATAAAATTAAAATGATTTCAATATGTGAAAGAAGATGTATTAATGATGAGGTGCGAGAGGCTGATTTAGAGGGTCCATGAAAGATATGTATAGATCGAATAAGTATTAGAGAAAGGTGATAACACACGATATGATATAAGTCTAATGGCGGCAACTAAGCAGATTAGGTCAAATTTGAATGGTTATGATGAGTGAAGCAGGCCAAAATCCAACATTATTAAATTTCGTTGAATCAAAATGAGTTGGATCAAAGTGGATTCGGTAATGAATTATATAACGAATCAAGACCTAATCCAACTCTATTTTTATTAATTTTACTTATTTTATTTTTTATAATATTTTAATATCTAATAAAATTAATTTTTTTAATTATGACTATGTATTACACATCAATTTTTTTAAAAAAAATAAAAATTATTTTGACAAGAATTCTTTTGAGTCAATTTGAGTTACATATCACCCTAATTTCTAATGGCTTGAAATGGGTTAAGCTAATAATTGGGTGGGTTATAACTTATATACAGAATGGATGGACTGATCGAGTGGGTTGAATTTCATTTTGTCATCCCTAGACATAGCTACAAGTTACTAAAGATATGACATTTGATAGAAAAGTGTAAAAAAAATACGTTTTAGGGTGGAAAATTAGTAAGTATGTAGTGTTTTCTTGCTCAGGGTGGATAATGTTTACAATGGTGCTATTATTATTATTATTATTATTGTTGTTGTTGTTGTTGTTGTTGTTGTTGTTGTTATTGTTTATGATTATTCTCAATAATCTATCCTAGCATGTTGTATTTCATGTTTCTATTGTTATGCTATTTTATTATTATTTTTTACCCCCTTTTGATGGACTTCGCATTGCTACTGTACTTCCTATATTTTTTTCATTCATTATCTCTTTCTTCTTTGTATCTTGATTTGTTGCATTTGGGTCAAGAAATTTTCAGAAATAGTCTTTATATCTTCACATGTACATTTTATTCTCCCTACACCTCATTTGTAGGAGTGAACTTGTTCTATTCATTAGATATGTTGTTGTTATTATTGTAGAAGCAGATAAAAGTCCAATGATATTTATAAAAATTAAAGGTACGTAAAAGCTTATTTCATCAATAAATTGAATAAAAAATAATACTATTGATTGGGCATTATCGGTTTAGCAATTTTTAAATAGTTTGATAGAAATAATTATTGGATTGTCAATTCAATTTTCTATTTTTTTATTTTGATTACTAAATTATATTACAGGTACTTTTGTTTTACTTCTTATTATAAAGAGTGAGTTTAATACTTTAGCAACATTGTTTTTATATTTTGATACTACTTTTGATCATAGGCAATACAAACTAGCCTTTTTCCTTCTCTATTGCGATACATTCTCTCTTCTCAACACAAAATAGTATTACATTTTCTCTTCTTAGTTTTCAGGTTATGCTTATGTCAAAGACAAACAATTAATTTAGTTTCCTCATTTTATTGCATAAGTCTTTAGAAGGAAATCGAATAATTATGTCTTAATCAAAAGATTTTGGATTGTGATAATTTGGTATCAAATTCGTAGGTTCATAGGTCTCACATATGTACAAGCCCAGTCTAGTAAAGTCTTGAGGATTAGTGTAGAGATGTTCGTTACTTATCCTTGAGAGGCTATGATGACTGTTAAGAAATTCTCTTTTACTTTTATTTAATCAATTCATGCATGGATTTTGTTAAGTGCTCAGTGGTCGTGTATCCTTTTGGCAAATGGTGAGTACTAGGGCTATTGAGGCTATCAGATGAGGGGAGGCAGCTCCTGAGATTGCTATTGAGACTCCAGCTAGGGGTAGGGGCCAAGCCAGAGGTCGAGGTAGAGGCTGAGGCCGAGGAGCAGCACTAATAAGAGGTTATGAGCGAGGCATCTCTCTCGAGCCAGCTATAGAGCCTAGAGAGGAGCAGGCTCCTCATAAGTATGTTGCAATACTACTATTACAGGATACACTTCTAAGAGTTTTAAGTGTGCTTGAGACTATGGAGCAAGCAGGTGGCCTAGCTGATACATCAGGTACTTCACAGACAAGGATTAGGGTTAAGCCTCTGAATCAGCAACAGGCCCCTGTGGCTCAGGTAGAGCAGCCACTAGCAGTACCTTTTGTTGACATCCCTCCAGCAACTGTCTTTACTAATAATGAGCAACGTAGATACGAGATTCAGGAAGATGGACCTACCTCGGTTCCAAGGTGGGAAGACCGAGGATGCTCATGGTTTTTTGAATACTTGTAGAGAATTACTTGATGTTATGGGACTAGAAGAGACTCGTGGTGTACCGTATACCCTCCAGCTCCGTGGATCGACTAGGGAGTGGTGGAGGACTTATTCAGGATCTCTTCCAGTTGGATCTCCTCAGATGACTTAAGAGACATTCTCTCGTACTTTGTATGACAAATTTGTCTCTTGGAATGTTCGAGAGGAGAGCCGTTTGAGACTCAAGAGTTTGAGACAAGGCACTATGACAGTTTCTAAGTATGAGATTCATTTCTGTCAACTAGCTCGACATGTTACAGCTATACTTCCTACTAAGGCAGTGAGAGTTAACTGATTTGTAAGAGGACTGGCATATTCTATCAGACGATCAGTGTTTTGGGTGTCTAGAGCTGGAGCATCTTTTAGTCTATTGTTAGTGTTGCCAAGGAGGCAAAGCTCAAGGAGAGAGGAGTTTGGGGACTGGGTTCGTACATTTGGACAATTCTCGGGTGCCTCACATAGAGGTAAAGGTATGACTGGGGAAGGTGGTTCGTTCCAGCACTGCAGGGTTCATGCAACTCTACTAGCATAGGAGAGAACACGGGATCCTGGTGATTTTTACAGTTTAGACCATAACTTCTCCAGCTCACAGTAGAAATCTACGGGTTGGGGTTTCCTCATGTTCTATCACAATAGTTGTCCACCCTAGATCTTATTTTGGGTGTGGATCTCTAGATCATATGGTTCTCCAGTGTCCAATGCAGACTCATTTTGGGCCTCACCGCTCTATTCTGCAGCATCGATCAGAGATACAACACCATCAGCTAAAGGTATAGCCCCACAGACTAGGGGTTGGGGTAGAGGTCAAGCAGATGGAGATGGAAACATAGGAGGTAGAGAGGGCAGGTGATGCCTCAACACATTCTAGTGATAGAGGGGCAACTTCTACTAGTGGAGGACCAGGAGGCCATTGTTATACTTTTCTAGTTAGACCCGAGGTTGAGTCCTCTAATGCTATCATCATAGGTATTGTTTCAATTTGCCATCTCCCTGCATCTGTGTTATTTGATCCTAGCTCCATGTAATCATATATGTCTATATATTCTCTTTGGGGTTTGATTTGCCATATGATACTATTTTTGTGCCTGATTATGTTTTGACCCAGTAGGTGAGCCCTTAATAGTGGATTAGGTGTACTGATCCTGTCTTATGACTTTGGCTAGCTATGAGACTTAAGTGGATATAATTATCTTAGATATGGTAGATTTTAGTATTATTTTGGGTATCTCCGTATCATGTTATTCTTGATTATTATGCCAGACCATTACTTTAGCCATGACGAGTAGACCGAGGATAAAGTAGAAATGTTCGAGGGGTTCCTATCCTATTAAAGTTATATCATGTATTTGAGCCCAAAAATTGATTGGTAGAGGATATTTGGCTTATTTGGATTTTATTCATGATATCGTAGCTGAGCCACTATCTATGGATTCTATTTGTGCGGTGTGTAAGTCCTTCCTAACAGGGATATTAATTTTGCTATAGACCTTGAGTCGAGCACCAATCCCATTTCTATCACTCCCTGTTGTGTGGCTCTAAACGAGTTGAAGGAGCTAAAGGAGAAGTTCCAAAATCTATTGAGCAAGGAATTTATTTGCCCCAGTGTTTTACCTTGGGGTGCCCTGATATTATTTGTGAAGAAGAAGGATAGATCCATAAGAATATGTATTGACTATCAGCAATTAAACAAGGTAACCATCAAGAACTAGTACCCACTTCCTTGTATCGATGACTTATTTGATCAACTTTAGGGAGCTGCTTTATTTTCTAAGATTGATTTGAGATTTGGTTACCATCAGCTACAGATCTATTGCATATATTTTGATCAAGATTTGAAACCCCTTAAAAATGGATCTAATTGCACTTCATCGATCATCAGATATTTCTAAGACAACTTTTTGGACCAGGTATGGTCATTATGAGTTTATTGTTATATTTGGTTTGACTAACGCCCATGAAGTATTTATGAAGTTAATGAACGGGGTGTTTCGACCATATCTGAAACCATTTGTAAAAGTCAACTTAGTATATTCCAAGACCGAGGAGGATTATAGTATTTGAGGATTGTGCTCTAGAGGCTTATGGAGGAGAAACTTTATGCTAAATTTTCCAAGTGTAATTTTTGGTTGAGTTTTATGGCATTCTTAGGCCACACGTGATGTGTTGTCATAATACAACATATTTGATGCCTAAAATAAGAAATTTTGTGTGTTCTCAATGCGACTTTTTATAATTTTTATGTGTTTTGTGTTTGTTTTTGCAGAAAATACAAGTTGGCTTAATCTTGGGCAAAAATAGCAGATTTTATTGAATTTGAGGACCTACGAGGCCCACTACGAGTTGTAGCCAAGCTACGAGTCGTAGGGGATGATCGTAGTGATTACCAATTTCCAAAATCAAAATCTCAGAAATTGAAGTTCAGTCATACTAGCTCAGGGTACGAGTCATAGACCAGATCACAACTCGTAGTATGGACCATAGCAGTTAAAATTCAAAATGCCAAGAATCGACTATGAAATCCCAATTACGACTCGTAGGTCATCCTACGAGTTGTACCTACAAGTTGTAACTGCTGTCGACCAACTTTTCTTATTTATTTTAAGGTCTTTTTTGTAAATAGTATAAATTGTATAAGTTAGGGTTTTTAGGCAAGGAGGAGAATATAGAGAATTGAACATCTTTTCTTGAGAGAATCTTTTAGGGTTTTAGAGTAGGCATTCAGGGTTTCACTTGAAGACCCAATTTGGGGATTGAAATCACTTGTAATTTAACTCCATTAAAGATTGTGAATCCAAAAAATCAAGGTGGTTTATTGTTCTTCATTTTCTTTGAGTAATCTCTCAACTATGTTTATTTTATTCATTGTTTGTGATTTTGCCCAAGCTATGAGTAGCTAAACCCCCACAACTTGGGGGTGCAGGAACTATGAGTAGCTAGCTTGAGATAACCCGAATTATTTGCATTTCTTTAATTGAGTATTTGCATGTACTATCCATTTTTCTTCCGATTGCTTGTTCTTTGATGGTGGCCAACACCAAACCCCGCTTAGTGTCATGATCCCGACCTAGGTAGTGATGAATAGGAAAAAAAATAGGTGACAGAATTCGATTGATATGTTCTCGTCTAATCAACCAAACTCGACCAAGGAGAGTTGATTGGGATAATAGGTAATGGTTAATTGACACACCATAGTTGCTGACCAAGCGCCATGGTGAAATTTGACCTTCACTTTTACCAAAGAGCTGGAAGAATTTAAGTTACCGTCCTGCATGCAATATCCTAATTGAGGTTATGTTATCCGGGGTATTTAAGTTATTGAATCATGGGGAACAAAATTCTCAAGTTGATCCTCAAATTGGTTGTCGTATCGTGATTGTTAGTATAGTTTTTTGTAGTTATTTCACTCCAATTTGCAAACCCCCCTCCTTTTAGAGAATATAGTTGATTGATACTTGAAATGATTGTTGGTGAGTTAATTTGTTCAAGCCCTGTATTCTCTTTGGATTTGACCTTAGCCTTTGGTTAGGTTTTGTCACGACACAAAAATCAGCGTGATGGCACTTACTCAATCCACCAGAACAAGTTAACTTTAACCCATAGGAAAAATAAAAATAACGCACAGAAGTAGGTAAATAGAGTAGATAACTAAAGTTGAAAATTTTCATAAACTTAAATACCATCCAAGGATTGGTTGTCATGTGTACAAGCCACTATCAATACAAAATTAAAGAAATACAAGTCCAAATTATCTTTCTGCTCGAATAGAACAAAGCACAGAAGAAATAGGAACAAGAGAGCCAGCCAGTTAACAACAGCTGCCTCTCTACATCTCCTGGAAAGCCTCGATTGATCAAAGAAAATACTATTCACTATTCGGACTCACAACTTACACAAGTGTAGAAGCAAGGGGTGAGTACCAAATACAATGCGGTACCCAACTAGTCAACTAGTCAACTAGCAAAACAAAGTAAGTTTAGTAGAATACACAAACTCCTTTTATCTTAATCGATCTCCATGACTACAACTTGCATAGAAAGTCGTCCAGTCCAGCAAAACATAATAATAAAGATAGTATTTTACATTATCAAAATTTCAAAGCACAAGCTACAACTCATAAGAGATAGCACAATCAATTACAATAATGACATCATGCTATGTAAGAATATGCAATGATAAGATGTAATGCTTATACAATAATCGTCGGTAATAACATCGGCATCATATCATCACTGCAAAGACCTCAGTATAATATTATCGCCGGCAAAGACCCCAGCATCATAATACCATAGTAAAGATTTCAACATCATAATTTTACCAACAAAGACCTCAGTGCCACAATATCACAAGTAAATATTTCAACATCATAATTTCGCCGACAAAGACCTTGGCATCATATCTCAGCTGGTAAAGACCTCGGCCCCCAATTATTATCATCTTATTCATATCAATATCCAGAATCGATGCAAATATGCATCACATGGAATGAATGTACATGAGATGAATTCTACAAACAAATCCACCTCATAATCACCAACCATAACATTATATCTCAAAAACATAGAATTCTCATTACTTAACCACATTTTTCAATTCAAGTGACACAATAATTCACATTCATATTTTTAATCACCTCATTTCTTATAATATTAAAATATTTCACGTACCACACGTTGGAGAAGGGATAATTTGAGAATTCTACAAGAATTATAAAGTTTTGAAAGTTCACTTGCCGTAGTTGAATCACAATCAATCAAGCACTTGAGCCTTCCCTTTTCGAATAGAATTGATAGCACCACGATCTAGTCAAACAAATAATCATAATAAGGTTTTTTTGAAACTAACTATACAAAATCTATAGTCAAGTTCTCAAATTTTTAAGTCTAAGGTTAAGTTTTAATTTCTCTACATAACATACATTTAAGAAAATGCACATAATATAATACACCTAATGTTTATCTTTCAATGTCTAAATTTAAATCATAATATACCAAGCAAGAAATAATAATAATTAAAATGTGGCAGCAGGCACTCTATGTCTCAACATCCCAATAGTCAACAATATTATCCCATTTTGTCCATCCTTAACAAATTATTTTTCATTAAACTTGATATACATACAAAATAATAATTACCAAACTACCACCAAACCACATTATTTACTAATAATTCTTCTACCTATGTTTCTATTCCACAATTCAATACTTAATGCTTTAATGTAAATATATCTCTAGGTCCTCAACAATTCATTATTATCCCCACTTTCTCAAATTATAAGGAAGCAATTACAAACCATACATATATATAACTATGACTATACAGACCACCCAAATCCTAACAACAAAGGATAAAACTTAAGATTTTCCACCTGAAAATCCAATTCCATCGTAAATTCTCAAAATTTCAAGTCTAGAATTTAACCTTAAATCCTTCAAATAATATAATTCTAATGGTTATTCATATAATACGAATCTCTAATGTTAATACAGAAACATATACATTTATATACCTATACGAAGCTATACATACAACTAAGTAATAAGTTCATCCAAACAAAGAACCAAAAGCACTGGACATAAGAGTGCCAAAGCACGAGAACCAAAAGCAATGGCAGAAGGGGCATAACAAAGGAGAGGCATATATGTTAACAAACTAATGCTATTATAGTATAAGATACATAAGTAAATTAGAGGATTGCCTCTTATGATTTGTCACGATTAGGATAATTATGCTAGCCTCACGTTGTCACTTCGCTCCCAGATCCCCCTCTCTTTCTCCTATCTTTTCTAACTTGATTATGAAATACTAAGGTAATAAGTATACATACTATCCTAATCCTGTAGTGCAACCATAAAATAATTTTCATAATAGGAATAATAATTATAAGATATAGCATTTAATTTATGGTAACTATCTCCACTCAAGGTTGTCTCCTTATCAATTAGTAAACGAATCTTTATAACAATGCAGGTGCAAAAGCCTTGGATTTTACTTAGTGCTGCCATTATTTTTTGTCTACTAAAAGATTTTCTTAAGTGGAAGTAATGATCAAAATCCAACAAGGCTTGGCCCCCCTCATGATATTAATTTTCCATTATATAAGTTACGTAAAATAATACGTAGTCTTAGTTATTGAATAATTTGAAATACCCACTAAAAAATTTTTTATGAGAAGGACGTTTTAAGAAAAAGAATAAGGAAAAGTTCTCAAGATAGTCTACTGGGTCGTTATAGGTCTATACTTGATAGTGTCCATTTTACTGTTGGAGCATGAACATCAAATTTATGGCGCTGTTGCCAGGAAATACGACTAGGTTTTGACTTTGATTTCACTAGTGGTTAATTCAAGTATTGATTTCTAAATTCTCTTGTATTTTACTTTTGATTTTGATTTTTGTTGTTTAGTTTCTATTACAGGGTATACTAGGTTTGTATGTCCAACACAAGGAGCCAAGGCAATCTCTTAGTTCCAATTAACTTGGAGATCTATCGAATTGCAAGGAAAATGGCCCCAAAAATGAGGGCATTTCGATTGATGAAGCTATGGAGAAAAATGATGAAAATGTGGGTGGAGATGAAAACCCACCTCAAAAGGAGAATAGGCCTCATCATAGGGCTTTCAACGAAAATGCATATGGTTGGAACCAATATAGGTTGAACCCTATGGCCATGGATGTCACAGGAGCTATAGTGTTACCACTTTACCAGCCAATAACAAGTTCACTGTGTCTAGTAGTCTTCTACAAATGCTTCAGAATTGTGGGTTGTTTATGGGGCTACCTTTGGATGATCCATATAGTCATCTCTATAATGTTGCGTTTGTTTGTATGAGTGTGATGGGTACACAAAATCTTTTAATGGATGTTATTGGTTTATGAGTATTCCCTCTATCTCTGAATAGAAATGCAAAAATATGGTTATCAAAACTCCTACAAAGTTCGATCACTCGTTGGGTTGAGTTACAAAGAGCTTTTTTAGAGAGATATTTTCCAAGGTCCTAAAAGCTTTAGCTCAAAGATCAAATCAATAATTTTTAGCAATTGTCGAGTGATTCAATTAGTGACATGGGAGAGGTTCACCAAATTCTTGAGGATGGTTTTGGACCACAAAATTATTGATGATGCATTAGTGAAAATCTTTTATCGGGCTCTTGATGAGAATAGTCAAGCTTGTGTTGATACCATCATGGGAGACATGCTTCTAGATAAACCTTTTGCATGGATTGTCGAGAAAATGGAGCAAGTGGTCAAGACAAATAGAGCATGGGGTCAATGGGAGAGATCCAACACAAAAAATTCATGTACGGTGAACATGAGTTCGAAGTAAAGCAAAATCAATCAAGAGATCATGCAAGAGCTTACCCAACTCCGAACAAGTATAGACTTGGTATTGAAGCAAAGTTCAACCTACAAGGGCTCCCATGTATGAAGAGACTTATTATGATGAGGATATTTGCTTTGTGAGTAATCAAGCAATGGGTTTTCGAAATAATGCCCAAGGGTCCAATTAAAACTATTGGCGGCAATGTTTCAGAAATCAAGGTCAGACTTACAATAGAGAGGATGTGTATAGAGATAATCGAGAAGGTTATTTTGAAAGAGAAAGAGTACCCAAAGTCAAGTGAGGGGTAAAGAGATGGATATATGAATGGTCCCTATGTGTTTCCCAATAATAGTGATGCTGGGTCTAACAACTCTAGGACTGAGGAAATTTTTGACAAATTGTTGAAGAAAGACAACCATCAAGACGAGACTCTGAAGGTGATGGAATCGGATATTTCTAGTATCAATCAAAAGATAGAGTCTCATTCAGTGGCCATCAAATAATTAAAGCAATAACTTGGTCAAGTGTCTTCTCAATTGAACCAACGTCAAAAAGGTACTTTCCCAAGCAATACAATTCAAAATTCAAAAAACAATGGGCATTGCATGGCTGTTGTAATGAGAAGTAGGAAGAGCACCATAGATTCTCTAATGTCGGTGGTTATTGATAAAGGTTGTGCAGAGGGTGTTGATGACAAGGTTGAGGTTGAGGAAGAAGGTTTGGTTAGCAATAGGATGCAAAGTAAAGATGTAAAGAAACAAGGAAAGATCAAGGATTTCACAAGACCTCCACCTCTTTTACCTTAAAGACTCAAGAAAAAGGAAGAGGATAGTAAATTCGAACACTTCCTTTCTATGTTGAAGCAATTGTCTATTAATATCCCTCTTCTTAAGGCAGTGGAGAAGATGCCAGAGTATGCCAAATATATGAAGGATTAGTAACAAAAAAACTCACGGTGAGCCAAGAGCTTTTGCAAGAGCTCCAACAATGTAGTGCCATCATGACTAAATGCTTAGTTCAAAAGAAGGAAGACCCCAGTGCATGCATTATTCCTTGCACCATTGGTGATGCCGAGTTCGCAAGAGCATTGTGTGATTAGAAAAGAGTATAACTTTGATACCTCTTGCCATCTTCAAAAAGCTTGGTCTCAATTCTCCTACTCCTACAAGGATGCGGTTACTCATGGCAGATAGAACAATCAAAAAGTTGGAGGGAATACTGTTTGCTATGTTGGTAAAAGTAAATAAGTATATCTTTCTGGCAGATTTTGTGATTCTTGACTGTGAGGTTGATTTTGAGGTCCCTATTATTTTGGGGAGGCCATTCTTGGCCACCAGGAAAGCCTTGATGGACATGGATTCTGGTCAACTCAGATTCTGGGTCAATGATGCAGAGGTTATTTTTGATATTAACTAGTCAATGAAACAACCGCATGAGCTCAAAAGCGAGGTGTGGGCGATTGAGGAATTCTGATAATTGATGATGACTAAGTCAAGCCACGACGTTAAATAAGGCGCTTCTTGAGAGGCAACCCAAGTTCTTTTCATGTTTTTGAATTGTTTTGAGTTTATTTTAATTGTGAAAATGTTAGGTAGAAGATTGATTTTTGTTATGGTTTTGAAGACATTGAATCAGTTGTATTTTTGGACTAATGGTGTATTTTGAGATATTGGTTTGCAGGTGTTAAGAAAGTGCTGAAAGTTTGAAGAAAATAGCATTTGAAGTAGCCTCTACGACCAGGCCTATGAGCCGTAGTATGCACTACGACTCATAGTCATGTCTCGTAGAGGGTAATAGGGATGATCTTAAATTTGGTATTCCCACTATGAGCCAATTTTAGGACTCATAGTCCAAGCTACGAGTCATAAATAGGGTTCCTAAAGTTTAGGTATGATTTTAAATTTTTTTTAAGTGTTGAATGGCCTATGAAACCATGACCTACGGGTCATAGTCAAATCTATAACTTGTAGTAGGGTTTCTAGACCCAACTCGCAGAATTTTTAAAGTCGGCCCAGTTTGTTATATAAGGGGTCAAAATATATTTTAACCCTAATTTCCAAAACCTAACCTACAAAATTTGTTCCCAAAACATTTCCCCACTATTCTGATCAATTTTCTGGCATACCCACAAAATTTTTCAGCGAATTTTCCGGTGAGCTCTGTACCTAGGGTTTTGGATTCCCCTTCTTTTCTCATTTCATTCGATTATTAATCATCTTCTCTAGAGGTATGTTTATTGGTTAAATTTCACACACAAACTTTAATGTCTTTTGAAATTCTTGAATTATTGTGTGTTTGAAATTGATATTGAGAGTATCCATGGAAAAATTTATGCATATGAATGAGAATTTGGGTTGTTGTCGTCTGGAACTCCCAGAGTTTGTCGCTCACTGCAAAATTTTCCTTGTTGTTTGATTGTGATGACCATGTTTAGCCATGTTTTTGTTGATCACATATTTGAAATATGTATCTTATGGTTGATTAACTGATTTATTCATGGTGGGATGAAATTTTATGTGGGGTATGTTTATCTTGATGAAGATGAGGGTTTGAAAAATTCTCATATGCTTGTAGAATAAATTCCATTAACTTCCCATGTTTGTGTAAAAGTAATTTTGTTGAATATTCTGGGATTAATGATTTTTTGGAAGTCTTGAATGTATTAGGAAGTTGATGATTGATTATTTGTATGGAAATAACTTTTGGGTTAAGTTTTGATTGGGTTGACATGCTAGGGTAATAGGTGTATTGGTATGTTTGATGTTTATTGTTGAAAAGTGCTTCGAATGTTGTTTGATCTCTGCTATTATTGATTGTGGTTCATTTGGTAAAGTTACAGGGACCTCAGGTACTTGATGTCCCCTGCTACGAGGACCTCTACGATCCATAGGAGGACCTACGGGCCGTAGTTGCCTCTTGTAAGGGAAAACAGTGACCCAAGGTTTCTTAACATTCAGAATTTAAGACCCACCTACGAGTTGTAGTGTCCACTACAAACCATAGTGGGGTCTCGTACTCTTACCTTGTGATTTTATTTAGATACTGAAAATCGTTACGAGCCTAGTCTACGACCTGTAGTCATAGGTACGAGTCATAACTGAGCCTCGTACCAAGGTTTAGTATAAATTTTTGGTAGGCACCTATTGACTATGAGGCCCACAATATGACTCGTAGGTCACCCTACGAGTCGTACCTATGTCTCGTACCTGCAACCTGCAACTGGTGCAATGTTGAATTTTGTTGTTTATTTTCTTGTTACTTTTGTTCTTCCTATTTTTTTATCTGTCTTTATGATTTGTTTGGATAACTTGGGGCTCATTGTTGGGTTGTGATGTTAACTTCAAGTACAATGGCCCTGAAAAATAGAAATACAACAATCCAAGCCTTCAATAGAAGGCTAAGGGACCAAGACATAGATGAGGAGCATTTTGAAGGCTTCAATAAGAGGCTGGGGGACTTCAGGTACAATGGCCCCAAAAAATAGAAATGCAGCAATCCAAGCCTTCAATAGGAGGCTGAGGGATCAAGACACAGATAAGGAACAGTCTGAAGAGCCCAATGTTCGGATTAACCTTGAGGCTCAGAGGCCTCGTACTAAAGCTCAAACTACACGAACCACAATAGAAGTTGAGAGTGCCTCCCTGTATGATGAGGTGGCAAGCGTGGATTGGGCCGAGTCTGATGTGATGCCTCAAGTCATAGGAGCAGCTAAGTCCTCGGTTGACCCATCCATTTCTATTGATGACCCACAGCATCAGTGATGGGGAGTCATGGGTATGGAGGCTATCTATCGGAAGGAGTTTGAGCCTAAGGGCCAGAGAAAGCACGTGAGGCCATTCTACGAGGAGACTAGATTAGTTAATTCTAGGTTAAACCATGTTCTTGAGTTAGCGGCCGAGATAGATAGGCATAGGCTTTGGAGCGAGCAATTCTACTAGCCAGTATCTTAGTTGGCTACGCCATTGATTGGGCTTGTGTGATGGCTGAGCAAATTTACAAGTCCGCACTTCAGAGGTATACATCCATATCTTTTCCTATTTTGATCCATAAGCTATACATGGAAGTCGAGTGCGCGTCTTTCTCCATCTTGATCCATATATTGAGGCTTTTTACACTACGAATCCCAGCCTGATAGAGGCTAATGAGAACCTAGTGGCCCTCCAGAAACCAACTCCTCCTCCTATTCCTGAGCCATTCCCTCACGAGCCATTTGTCGAGGTCTCTACTCCAGTTGCCACTACTTCCACTCCAGCTGCACCAGAGTAATCCACAATAGCTGACACTACGACAGTTTTCTTCACATCTATACCTACACCAGAGCCATCGGCTTTTCAGGTTCCTTCTGCAGAGTTTCTTGTTATGTTTGCTATTGCATTTCAGGCCATGGTTCATAAGTTATCCAGGACAAAGGCCCAGCTAGCCAGGTTGATGGAGCAAATCAAGCCATGGGTTCACCAGATAGTCCATGGGTTCACTAGATATGCTTTTGAGGCTATAGTTTAGAAGAGGCTTGAGGGGGCCCGACTTGTAGGTATAGATGTCGTACAGCAGGAGTTGGCCAAGTTTAAGGCTGACTTGATTACATCCCTAGCAACATCGATCACGGCTCTGGAGCAGACACCTGTGGGTGAGGACCTGATTGATCTATTTGAGGATCTCTCACATGCTCCCGAGAAGAGGCCTCTAGAGGGTGTTGGTACAGATGTGGCACAGAAGAAGTAAAGGACGACTGAGAAATATGCAGAGCTGGAGGAGCAGATTACTGAGCTTGTGATGAGAGAGTCGATGGCAACGGAGCAGTAGAGGCAGGCTCGGGAGCATGCAAAAGTGGATAGAGCTAGTATATCCAGCTCGGTTGTAGCCCAAACTACCCTGGAGGAGAGAGCCCCCTAGGACCAGACTGATCCCTATGCATGAGCACCATATTGATATTTGTTGTTTTGACCCCATTCTTACTCTTGCTTTTGGATAGTTTGTTCTCACTACCGTTTTGTTTGCATAGTTTGTTTTTACTACTATTTTTGGATAATTTGTTTTTATTACTATTTTGGATGATTAATTTTTATTTAGTTTTTATCTACTTTGAGGATAAAGTATAGCTTTTGGGTGGGGTATTGGAAGTTATGGACTAGAGTGAAGTCTAAGTAGCTTAGTCTATAACTATCCTAATTTTGAGATCCCAAGGTTTTCTTGTCATGTTTTTTTCTCTTGTGGATGATTTTATTTTATGTTGAACCATCATGTTTAGGTGTTTTGGAAAATTTGTGGATATATGGTGATTATTACTTTTGGCATGTATATAGTTTTGAATGGTTTTATTAACTGTTTTGAAAAATTAGTACCCACCAAAATTTTTGTGATTGTTGGTTATACTTGTGAGTTTACATGTGATTGATTTGGCAATGATTGTTTTGATTGAGCGAAGGCAAGTTGATGCTTAAAGTATGAT
>JAOTQJ010000011.1:6093983-6114838 GCA_025642045.1 Solanum sejunctum | reverse complement strand
AAAATAATAAAGAGATAAAAATATAAAAATGGGGATTTTATCATTTTAATTTAATTTTCAAACTTAGTCAATTCTTAAGTTTAGGATCTTTTGAGTTTAGTGAAAGTCTTTCGAATTAAATCAATTGTAAAATCAGTCAATCTTTTCAAGTCAAAAATTAGTCAACACCTAATTACCGGATAACCGTATTTAACGGCCATTTTGAGTGCGTAAAACCTTCTCGAAGTGAAAATGTGAACCCAAACCTATTTTCTGGACTTTAAGAGATTTTTTTGTTAGATCTTTTAAAACACTTAATGATTTCCTAATTATCCACAAAATTAGGTGGCGACTCTATTTTCTACCTTCGAATTTCCAGAATCGATTTTTCTCAAATTAATTGAGTTTAAATCGATTTTTGATTTTTGAATTATTTTTCTTTTAAAGCAAGCCATTTTTCGGTATAACACGATCGTTCTGCTTGCTTGAGCAGCTTTTGATTGTCCTACCTGTTTCAGCTGTCTGCTTCTTCTCCTTTATTATATGACCCATATGGAGCCAACAAAAAAATTTTTACGAGATTTTTAATTTAATCTTTTTATGACAATTATATATTGACGTATCTGTTTCAACTGTTTCATAATATTTCTTTAGCTGTTTTAATTATAATTTTATAATATTTTTTAAAATATAAAAAAAACTATTAATGTCACATAAATCAAAACTAAAAGATAAAAATATTTAGATCGGTGTTAGCATGGACTATTGCCACTAGAATCAAATGACTATTACTAGAAAGAAAATCTACAAGTCATAAAAGTATTTAATTTTTCCTAATTATTTAAGAGTTTATTTAAAATAACAATGCTACCCTTGAAATAAAAACAAAAAGAAGGGAAAGGCGTTACAAGTTACAACTTTGTTATCCCAAAAGCCCAGATGGCTCACACCAAAAATCTCAAACAGAAATTTCTCCTCTCTTCTTCTTTCTCTTTCTATCAATGAATTTTCCCTTTGATACAAACCCTAGAACTCATTGACGAGGGTTTCCCCCTTTCCTCTCTTTCTCTCTGGATTTTAGCTTTGACTAGAAATCCCAGATTGAATTTCAACTCTCTAATGGAATAGATCATACAGATGAAACAGTTGCCTTTTTTAATTATGATTTTTTCTCAAGTTTTTGCTGCTTCAGTTGTTTCTCTTTTTTAATTTATAGAAAAAAATAATTCCCAGATTGATTGATGGACGGATTTGAAGCCGGTGGTAGTGGGGTTTTTATGGAATTCGGTGACAACCGCTCTGCAGGTTAAATTTTGCTCTGTTTAGATCTTTGTTTTATTTGCAAACTTTGCTTTGTTGAGTTTACTCTTATCAATTAAAGCAGTAAAAAGAAAACCTACTTCGCTTTATTTTTTTCAAAAAATGGTGTTGTTGGGGCCACCCTACTGTATCTTGACTATTCACTGGATGTATTTACTTGAGTTTTATTGCCTGTGCTGAGATTGGGACCTTTTTCTCCAATGGTTTTCAATCCAAGCTTCATTGATGCAATACCACAGGCCCATGGGTGTTTCTGAAAAGATTTAAATTTTTGAGGATGTATGTTGAGTGCTTTGATTAATGTAATAATTGTTTTACTGTGATAGTCTCTATGGGATTTATGCTTCACTGGTCTCTCTTACTATCTTGCTGCTCAAATGCCTTTTTTCAACTGTTAGTCTTTTTTCTTTCCTTTTTTTGGTGGGGGATAGGGGTGGGTGGGTGGGTTCATTTCAAGATAAGGGGAGCTGGTGTGAGATTCCTTTGGAATCTTGTGATGCAGATAGTGTATGAGGTCCATTGCTTGCTTGGTCACTCTGTATTAATTATGTGTCAAAGGAAATTATTTATGGTGGATTTTCCTGCTATTGTTCATGGTTGATTTATAAAGTTTGTGACATCGCTTTAGGTGCTGCAGCAGAAGAAAAATTTGATGCATCACAATATGCATTTTTTGGTGGTGACGTTGTTGAAGAAGTTGAATTGGGCGGATTGGAAGATGAAGAAGATCTCCCTCCGGTGGTGTTTGATGATGAAGAGTATCAATTAGATCGAGAAGAGGTTGCTTTTTTACTTTTTGGCTATTTGCATTATGTTTTTAGATGCTTTTTTAACGAACTTATGTTTGGACAGGCAGTGTGTCAAATATCAAAACGACTTTGTGTATATACCTTCAGTTTTCTTCTGATTTGTCTTAATAGCTTGTTTCGACATGCTGCTATATTTTTACTACTCCTATTTAGAATGTTTAATCTATGTAAGCTTCTAATACGATATGTAGACTCTGAGGTTTGCTTTTTCTCCCTTTCACCTGTGCATTCCTAACGATTTTTTAAAAGAGTTTTTCTGGCAGATCCTTATCTTAGGCTTGTTTTTGCAATTGATCTTTAAATTGATTTTCTCATCCTTTTTCTTTTTTATTGAGATAAGGGTAACTTTGTATTCACAAAATTTCATCATCCAGGGGATTATGAATTGGAAACTTGCATCCCAGAGGGTGGTGGGCACACCTTCAAAAATGATACACATAATTACAAGTTTCCTATAGAATCGATAATCTCTATGCTTTCCCCTACTAAATCTTGCTTATGCCAAAAGACTTGAGCATTTCATTTTTATCTTTTGAAAACTATCTTTCATCCTAGAAACACCTAGCATTCCTTTCTTTCTAGAGAGTCCACCATGTACAGGCTTGGATAGTCTTCCACCAGCCTTACTTTTCCCTCTGTTGCCAATTCCTGTCCAGCTATTTAGGAGCTCCATGGTTGTCTTTGGCATCACCCAGCTAACCCTAAGTATACACAAAATATATTCCACAATTTTGAAGCTGTTTTACCATGAAGGAACAAATGATTATTTACTTCTGCATTCTGCTCGCATATAAAGCTTCTTGAGCAAACTGCATCGCCTTTTTTGTATTGCCTCATGAGTAAGGCACGCTTTTCTTATGACCACATTTTTCCGAGTCCTTTTATGCTAAGTAAGAAGTTTGATTACCTCTGAAGCTAGTTTCCTGGTCTGAGATCATTTAATAAGCATTAATGGTTTAGATACCAAATGTGAGGGAGGAGTTCTCTAAGATTTGCATGCTTGGTTTAGATGGTCATTCTTTTAGATCATATTTCCAATCATGTAAACATCCTCCTCCAAAATATCTGGTTTAGCATATTTTTTCTTTCCATTGAAATAGTTTAGACGAGATCTTTGTGTAGAAAAATAAATTTTAGCTATGACATTTTGAGTATATCTTTATAGGGAATAAGGAGGTCATTATGGACTTCGAAATGGTCGTGAACTTGTTTGATGAGAAATTGAATTGGATAACAAACAATGTTAAAGTCTTGAAAATGACATTTGCGACGTTAGGTGTCATGCATACTAATACATTTCAAAATCATGGGTTAGTTCCTTTATGTGTTAATGATTGTGCACTTCAGTGGAACTTTTAGTTCTTAGTAGTTGGGTGCTAAATTGGTGAACCTTCGCCCCTAAACAATTTCTCACTTGTAGGGTGAAGCTGTTGGATCTTTATCTGAGATTGATGACCTCAGCAGCACATTTTCCAAGGTAATTCTTTCTAATGAATTTTTGAGAATTTTAGATTCTGTTTGATATATGTTCCCTGTTCTCTAGAATGTTCAAGCTTCACCGGATTGTTAGTACAGAACAAGTAGCAATGATTCTGCAAGTCTGTAGTGCTAGATGCTGAGTCTACTGCAACCTTATAGTACAGAACAAGATTGTTTTTCTTTTGAATCTGGGACATTTAAGGATGAAATTTCTGACTCAACTGTCTCGTCCAGACGACAGCAGCTAGTGTTAGATTTTTCACAAAAATCTCCAGTTCACCCTTCCCTTTTCCTCGGGGAAACTGCTTTTGAATCTCCTTCCTCTTTGGACAGCCATTTCCAACATGAGATGTGCACATCTTTCCCAGCCATTAGTTGATTGCATTCCCGTTGTTGCTCATCAGCTTTATAGAAATCAACGAGGGGGAAAAAGCTGTTGCACTTAGTTATTAGCCTCTGATCGGTTCCTTACTACTAATGCATTCAATTTAGTGTTTGAAAATATGTTTTTGAAAGTTGGTACTGTGCATTGTTTTGACTTTGCACACTTCCTTATTAGAGATCCCATAGATTTAGAATTTTCTCAAAAAAGTTAACGGTGATCCTTCAATACGTGCTATGATGGTACCACAGCATCTTGTAGTGCACTTTTACTTGATCAAAAAGAAGAAAAACAACAGCTTCTTATAGTGCACTTCCACTGCTATGACTTCCTTATTGGTCTGATTCTGGTAATATAATAGTGGAGGAGTTTCATGAAAGTACTTTCCTGTTCATGTAGACCTGATGTTTTCCTGACATCTGCTGGAAGTTCATTGCATTATGGTAGCTTGTCATCTCAACTCCTACAAGCTGTAGTATTGCTTATCATTAATATCTCACTTGATGACCACCTTTCACAGATAAACAAGGATGATGGCGGTGTCATAAAGCCAGGGTTTATTGGTGACCAAGAGTACAGAGAGAGTAAGTATACCGTGTGGATGTCTTTTAGATTACTTCTGGAATGTATCGAATTTTCTTGTTATAAATGTTTATACAAATCTGAAAACAATGCCCAGAGTCAGACTATTCCTATTTCTTTCTGGCCATATTTTCGTTGTATCTTTTATCCTTGGATCCTTTAGTAGTCAGACATTGTGATATGCATAAGAATATTCATATGTATTTGACTTCAACCTAATTTGGCATATGCTTTAACCTAAGAGGTTCTGGCATGTTAGCTTGCGTTGTTAATTGTTGATATTCACTTTATGTATTTATTGAGATTTGCTTTATGATGTTAGGGACTGTAGTGTTTAGTTCCATTAGTCAATATTTTATGTGCACTACACGTATATCCTTTAGAATAATTGGTAGAAAATATAATCCAAAGGAATGTTACCCCAATGTAGGACTTCCCGACATGGATTCGGATTTGGTCGGGACCTAATGCGGCAATCAGACATGGAGTGGGAAACAAAAACCATATCAATGTAATCCCACAAGGAAGTTTCGGGGTGGGTTGGATGTATAGACTTTATTGCTATCCTGTATCTTACAGGGTAATGAGATTGTTTCTGATAGATCCTCAACCCAAAAGAAGGTGGACGAAATGTGATATAAAGGAAATGAAAAGATAAATCGAGCGAATGAAGCAATAGCCAGTACTGAGAATTGAAGAATAAGACACTACGCTAATATGGAATAATCCCTCTAAATAGAGGATGAGAAGAATGGGCCAATCCATTGCCTATTCCACGTAAAAGTATGGTAACACTTGGCTACCTGCTACAATTCGACGCGGATCCAATACCTTCCTATTTATGGTCATATCCTTAGTAAGCTGAAGATGTGCCATGTCCTGTATAATCACTTCACTCGAATTCTTCTTCAATCTACCTCTTCCTCTTAAAACTTGGTATAGCCAACCTTTTACGCCTTCTTACTGTTGCATCCGCATACCTCTTCTTCTCATCCCTAGCTATTTTAGCCTTGCTACCCTCATCTTGCATGCCATTGAGGTTATTTCCACCTTATTTCATATTACTTCGTCCCTAATCCTGTCCTTCCTAGTATGCGCACACTTCCATTTAAAGCATTATCATCACTATTTTCATCTTCTAATCATGTATGTTTTTTACTACCATCACTCTACCATATACTATAATGTAGGTCAAACCATTGGTTTGTAAAACTTATCTTTAAGCTCGGTGATACATTTTTGTCACGCAGTAGCCCAGATATGAGCCTTCATTTCACCTACCTCTCTCCAATACGATGTTAGACATCATTGTCAATCTCACCATTCCTTCGATTATAGGTCTAAGATACTTCAAACTTCCTTTCTTAGGTATGACTTGTGTATCGATCTGCACTTCCACTTCCATCATGCGTTGCTTTACGTCCTTTAACTTTTATAAATAGTTATGCTATCCTACAGTGTAATGAATTTTTAATTAATCAAATTTGAAAGTTATTCATCCTCAACATCACAATATAATGAAATAATGTGATTTCTTAATGAATTAAAAAGTCAAACATGAGTAAAAGAAAATAGTGATGATTAGACCTCAAGCTACATTTACTTTGCTCGTTGCTTTATTTCCATTCAATATAGAATTCGATCAATGACTGCTTAGATCATTAATTATTATCTAATACCAAAAAACCATTACTCCCTCCATCCCTTTCCGTGGGATTCTTTTTCCTTTTTTGCTTGTCTAAAAAGAATGACACCTTTCTATATTTTGTAACAATTTAACTTTAAAATATTTGTTCTACCTTTAATGAGATGATTTACAATCACACAAATATCAATAACTTATTTTAGACCACAAGTTTCAAGAAGTCTTCCTTTGTTTCTTAAATTCCATGCTAAGTCAAACACCATGTCATAAATTCGGATTGGGAGGGAGTAATATTACTTTGGAATTCAAAGTAACATAGACCAATTTAAAAGTATTCATAATTCAATAATAACAAACAAAAATCAAATTTAGTTACTTAGAACGAATGAAGTTGAAATTGTTACCCTTCGAGATGGCCTAATGGTTTGGGCTTAGGACTTCCATGTTGGAGGTCTCAAGTTTGAAACTCTTTGCAAGCGAAAGCAAGGGGTTCACCTTCTGGGTTGAGCTTGTCGCATCGGCATTGTCTAGTGCAGGTTACCTCTTCTATGTGGTGTGCGACCTACTGCATAGGATTGTTGATTTTACCTTGTGTGCACCCAAAGGGTAGCGTTTGCAGGTTTCCCTTGTCATTAAAAAAAAGAAAAGAAGAGAGAACGAATATTGTTTTGAAATAGTAAAGAAAACATTTTCCTTAATGCCTTAGGAATTTTATTAAAGGTACCTGATGACTTCCCTAAAATTTCTAATCTACGTTATTATAACAAACAATTAAGGAAATTTAATAATGCTATGATTTTGTAGAAACCCTCATGCATGTACGTGGCAGAATTAAGCAGATATATGCTAGAAAGAGAAATTTAGGTAAGTTTGATATCGACAAATCTACTTCCTCGAAGTTGGTTTTCCTCTAAGGTCATCCTTTGTATTACCATTTTTAGTCATTAGAGTGAGACCTGAAATAATATTATTTAGTGAGATAATCATCAAGGAGATCAACATGGCCCTAAAAAGTGAGTACAAATAAGCTGCTAGTCAGTTCTATTTCACATGAGAATATTGTAAAGACAAAAGGACATGTTGGTTAGTTGTCCACTCATAATCCCACAAACAGCTTTTGGCTCCAACAACCTCAATTTGGGAGAGAAACGACGTTAATTGTCCATGGGTGGAATGTGCTGCCTCACGACAAATTCATCTTTTATCTCTATCTGGAATTCATCAATATTTTTCCTTTGCTCTTTCTTGAATTCTCCTCTTGATAACTATTTTCTTCTTTTCTTGGTTTGGGATTCTTCCCTGGATCAACATTTTCTCCTCAGAATATCTTGGAAGTTCTCTGTATAACGTCTCGCAATTTAGACATATTTTTACAGCTCCTGTTCTAGATATTTGACTTAATTTTTAGCAGAATCCCCGTACCTTTATATATATCCCCAAAATCTTAGAATTTAAACTAT
Organism: Solanum sejunctum; assembly: GCA_025642045.1. NCBI lineage: Eukaryota > Viridiplantae > Streptophyta > Magnoliopsida > Solanales > Solanaceae > Solanum > Solanum sejunctum. The sequence goes on along the minus strand of JAOTQJ010000011.1, from coordinate 6,107,182 downwards.
GATGAATAAGATTTTCAGATCTACACCCATATCAGACACCCCCACCCCCCCACCGAGTCCGAGCAATCTAGTGGTGGAAAGCCATTCGGTCATCTAGGCATAAAGTAATACATCAATATTACTAAGCAAATTTTTTTTACAAATAAGGTTCATGGAAAACACCCAATCTATTCCTATACAGATTGAGTCTTATTTAGCAAAACATTTTCATTGTGAACATGAATTCTTCAATCACACGTAATTACAAATTTGTGACTATAATCTTAGCAACTTCAGTATCCTATATCTTTACTGCAAGGGTTCTTCAGTCACAAAATAATTATAAAATTGTAAGTAAAATTTTAATTGACTTCAATATCCAATATATTGAACGAAGTCTTAAACATTACAGTTTTAGCAAATAGGAATTTAGTTATTTGGAAAAAGAATTTGATTTTGAAGGGTAAATCAAATTCTTCCAAAGTTTAAAGGTTGAAGTCAACTTATTTACCCCAAAAAAAGGGTTGAAGGCAACTTCAATTCTCATGGCCTTCTAAATTGATAAAAATGATCAAAAAGTTGGTCTGTGATATACAATCTCTTGAAGCTAAATGTTGGGGACAGAAACAATCCATTTCAATGTATAAATATTTAATAAGGCTCTCAATATGTAAAACTCTTAGCTGGTGAGATATATAGGGAATGTGTTTCTAGCATTCGATTATAATAAAAATAGTAATGAAACATCAGCACATCCACCATAAAACTGTAGGATAGTAATTTTACGATTACAGTGAAATAACAATATCAGGTAAGATTTTGAATATTATAATTACAGCCAACATTGAATTGCTTCTTAAAAGGAAAGGTTTTAACTTTAATATAGGGTATAAAAGTCTATCAACAGTTCAAGGATATTTCTGTTTGATCAACATTTAGTGTTAAGTATTCGTGCTTTATATAATATGTAGATTAAGTAGCAAATATGCTGAACACCTTGACTAGGAACTAGAAGTTTTTTGGTGATGTGTTGAAATTAGAACTTGGCGACTTCAGTTCACTACATTTGTTTAACACATATAGGCCAAAATATGATTTTTTGCTTTTACCTCTCTCATAGTTCTTTTACCATTATAAAGTTTACTCTGGAGTTCATCTTGCCTTCTTTAATTCATTTTTGGTTAATTAGTTGACTGAAGGTATATTTTTCTGGATTGTCAATGTTTCAGGCTCATCAGCTGTTCAGTGGTCACAAGACGCAGATTTTCGTAACTGGATTGACCGGAAAGCTCTTGATGGGGGTGAAAGCAATCACAGCAAAAGATGGCCATCACTGCCGTACTCTTCTGGTGCTCACCTTTTGGAATCAAAGACTTTGTACAGGACTTCGTCATACCCTGAACAACATCAGCAAAATGAATATCAACAGCAACCCCTGACCCACCACTACTCCAGTGAACCAGTACTCATCCCAGAATTGCCTTTCACTTCATTTTCTCCTAGTGCAAGGTATCCACAAGCTTCCCCAAATAACCAGTTACGGAACCCAAATGGTCCAAATCCTCCTGGTAGACAGCAAATGGCAGCTTCTTCACCTAACTTTTCTCCCTTCTTAAATGCTGGAAATCAATTAACTGCTTCGCATCACGGCCCGCAGTATGGTGGGAAGTTTGCTCAGGGCATGCCTCCTGGGCATCCTCTTCATAATCAAATTCCAAGCCAATGGTTGAAGCAATCTACTTTGTATCCTGGGGAGCAATCAACCCTCACCAGTAATATGATGTCCCAGCAGCCGCTTCGTCATAATGGTTTCGCGCCTCCACATGGGGGTCTGCAGCAATCTCAGCAGTCTGGCCAGCAGCGCCCTTTGCATCCACCCTATGGCCATTTGCCAGGGTTGCAATCCCAGCTGCTTAATCACCATATGTCTCCACCCTCACAGATGATAAACAATTTTGATATGCCTGGGTTGGCTGATTTAAGAGATCAAAAGGCAAAACTAATGCTGAGAAGCAGACAGGGTCTGCATTCCTCTCAACTAGGCTTTGACGTTAGTAGCCTGAGAAATGTTAGTGCATGGCCAAGATTTAGATCCAAGTACGTGTCAACAGAGGAATTAGAGAATATTCTTAGAGCACAGCTGGCTGCTACCCATAGCAATGATCCTTATGTTGATGATTATTATCACCAAGCTTGTCTGGCGAAAAAGTCAGCTGGTGCAAAGTTGAAGCACCATTTCTGCCCAAATAATTTGAGGGATAGCAGTGCTCGAACTCGTGCTAATACTGATCCACATCCTTTTCTCCAGGTTGATGCTCTTGGAAGGGTTGCATTCTCTTCTATTCGCAGGCCCCGCCCACTTCTTGAAGTTGATCCACCAAAATCATCTGCTACTGAATGCATTGAGCAGAAAATATCTGAGAAACCCCTGGAGCAAGAGCCAATGCTAGCAGCTAGGGTGGCTATTGAAGATGGACTGTGTCTTCTTCTTGATGTTGATGATATTGACCGGTTCCTACAATTTAACCAGCTTCCAGATGGAGGAGACCAGTTGAAACGCAAGCGGCAGGTTCTGCTCGAGGAGTTGGCCTCATCACTTCAGCTAGTTGACCCGCTTGGCAAAAGTGGTCATTCGGTGAATTTGGCTGCTAAAGATGATGTCGTCTTCTTGAGGATTGTCTCACTTCCCAAGGGCCGGAAGCTGCTAGTACAGTACCTGCAGCATCTTTTCCCTGGAAGTGAACTGACCAGGGTGGTTTGCATGGCTATTTTCCGTCATCTAAGGTTCTTGTTTGGCGGGCTTCCAAGTGATCATGGGGCAACTGAGACTACTGTGAACCTTGGAAGGACTGTGTCATTGTGTATTTGTGAAATGGAGCTCAAAGCACTTGCTGCCTGTCTTGCATCAGTGGTTTGTTCAGCAGAGCCTCCTCCTCTCCGTCCCATTGGAAGCCCTGCTGGAGATGGGGCATCTATTGTTCTAAAATCTATTCTTGAGAGGGCGACTGAGCTCTTAAGAGATCCCCATACTGCTGGCAAGTGCAGCATGTCCAATAGGCAATTCTGGCAGGCATCATTTGATGCTTTTTTTGGTTTACTCACAAAATACTGTTTCAGCAAATACGACACTGTAATGCAATGTTTCTTGACACAAGCCCCACCAGATATGGCTGTTAGTGGATCTGATGCAGCCAAAGCTATTAGTAGGGAGATGCCTGTTGAACTTTTGCGTGCGAGTCTTCCTCACACTAGTGAACAACAGAGAAAGGTCCTGTTAGAATTTGCACATAGGTCCATGCCTGTTTTGGGTGTTGATAGCCAAAGTGGGGGGAGTGGTAGTACATGATTATTATTGGAGATTGATCTCATGTATTTGATGTTTCCTTGGAAGTTTGTCATGAAGTATGTGAAAATGCGCTGGTTCATGGATTGCTTTTCTTGGCCATATATGGTGATTATGACAAAACATTGTTGAAGTTATAGGACATGGAGCTGGATCATCTGTAGTATTCTGTCTGAGAGCAAGGAACTTATTCTCGTTTAGACATGGATGTGGTCATCCCTGTTGGTATGTGCTGCTTCAGAGAAAGGTGTGAAGTAGGTTGTTGCTGTAATATGTTCTAGTTTTCTTTTTGAATTTGGAGTTTATTTTGTGTTGTTTTCTCATCCGTGATAGTCAGTCCTATCTTTCTGAGGAATTTTTAGTATAACATGTACAGTGTTCAACTAGAGAAAGCATTCAGCTTCTAGTTTTGCATGATGGGAGGAATTTGTTACAAGTTTCCGATGTTTAATAATTATGTGAATGAATGTTGAAGCTTTGCAGCAGTTGGTGGTACCATGTTCCAGCTCATGGTATAAGAAAGTATCAAGAAGTTGAATCTGAGGGGAGTGTAGTTGCTCCTGTGAGATTGGTCTAGGACATAGGTGTTCAACAAATTACAAGTTGCAACTTGTTGGGCTAAAGCTCAGTTCACTATTTTACTTCCAATTGCTGCTATTGTCGGCCATCTTCTCATTGCTTTGTGGTTATTTTTAAGAAAGCACTGGCATGTCAGCCTTGAGCCTGAAATGTTCTGACTGGAGATAGTATAAGACGATTTCAGTTGCTTTTGGTGCTTTGGCTTAATTGCTTCAATTTCTTGGTGGAATGGCAACCAACTTTAGGTCGTTTTATCTTATTCATACTACTACATAGCCTTGCTCTTAAATGCAAGCAGTACATAGAGGCACAAACCGATCCGCAGCACCTGAGATGAACTAATATTAGAGTCTAGATCACTGAGCAAGCTAACCATGATATGACTTTGATGACAATCATTTCATAAGTCAGTTTTACCCTTCCCAGTGAAGCTTACCATGATATAGGACACTATTTCTCCTGTATCTTTGATTGCAAGTTATTTTACTACTACTGGAAAACTGACCCTCCCATACATTATACAGTGATGCTCTATCTTAATGCATGAGTTCGTATGACTATTTTAGGTATGTTATACGGTTAGGACTCGAAGTCATGAGTCCGAGTCTTGTTGATTGTATGAGTTATGGTGTATATGCAGGTGGTGTTCAGCTGCAAGTTTTGTTGTGGATTCAATTATTTTATGTGAGGTTTTTTTCTACGTCTAACTATTTTATAAAATTAGTTTTTACCCAATTTTTGGGCCTTGAAAAAGAGAGAAGCCGCCGCCGAGACTAAGAGTTTCAATATGCCTAGTAGATTAAATGATAATATATATTGGTAAAATAATAAGTTAATTGATGGAGTTTATGTCTCGATATAAAGATTGATGATATGCCATTTTGAGAAGCTTATAAATTTTCATCGTGTCAAACCTTGCAAGAGGATTGATAAATTCGACACATGAAATAAGTTAAGCAGTGCTCTAAAGAAAATTAATGTTTAAATTAGTTTTGTAGCAGTTTAATTTATTAATTAATATTTGTAATCTTAATACGGAGAATTATACAATTGTTTGATTGGAATTTCAAAAATAAATGGAGGGTCAAAATCTTATTTCACTCAAATTGATTTATGATCAACGTAGCATGCATTGCAGAGTGCAATTACAAATTTGTAATGAAATAATTTGTGGCAAAAACAATTTAAATTAATTTCAAAATAAGGAGCCTCAATATTTGAATTAATTTCAATAATTTAACGAGAAATTAGAATTCTATTCCTAGAAAAAAAAAGGTCGGTTCCAGATTTGGACTGTGAAAAGATCCCTGTAACCTCCAAAGCTATAACATTATTCTTGCAAGATTTTACTCTAGAATTACTCTTGGTCTGCTATATCTTTTATATTTGTTTCTCCATTCATTTTCTCTAGGAAAATTGTCCAAGACTTTTGTTATTTGTATTTATCATTTTAACAATAAGTTTTGTTGGTCTCTCTGACTTTGTGATTTTACAATGTTTTAGTCGGCTTCTTCATATCTGTTACTATTTGTCTGAATACACTAGGATATAATCATATTTAATTGTAATTCACTTTGATCAAATCGATCGATAAGTCAAATTGATAAAAACGTTATTAATTTATTGTTATTGAATTATTAGATTATTGAGTTCTTAATAGTTTTATAAAAAAAATTATTGAGTTATCTTTCAATATCGATTTTCACTATTAAGTTATTTGGTAAACCAATAACCCAATAAGATTATAATAATTTATTATTTTATCCCTTCATAAATATTAAATAGTAATAATTTAATAGTAATAAAATACTATAACAATATTTTACTTATTTTCTTAAATGATTAGTTATTCACTTCAGTATTTTAATTTGTAATTAACTAATTATAACTTTTGCAAGTGTATAAACATAATCTACTCTTATTAGTGTAAATTCTCATTATCATTCTTATCGAATAAATCAAAAATCAAAATAGTAAAAACTTAAAATTGATAAACCAAAAATCAATAAAAAATATTTAATTAAATTCTTATTGATTTAAGATATTTAAAAATAAAAAATCACTAAACTGAACTAATAATGTATATAACTAAATCAAATTAACCGATGCACACCCCTATTTATTTCCTTTGACAATTCTGCTAATAAGTGTATTTTAGTTTTGACTTCTGCATAACTTGATTTAATTTGATTCTTGATAGTCATGTCTAACGTAAGTGATCTTCCAACTACTAATGACAACGAAAAAACTGTTGAATTGAAAAATAAAAATTGAGAGACAAAGAAAAATGTGAGAAAAACTCAGTAAAGGAAAGTAAAGAATTATTTCTCCTTAAATTAAAAAAAATATTATTATTATATTAAAAAATACTTCCTCCAACTCTTAGGGCTCTCTCGCACCGTCGTCATTATTGCTCAATATCATCAACAAGTTACATATTTCATAGTATAAACCATGAAGGTTGAATAATTATCTATTGTGACAAAGCACTTGTATTGTAGATAAGCAGAGCACCCCCTGCAAGAAGTCCAGCCAAGGTTACTGCCCAAAGGGCTAAGCCAGTGGTACCTACAATGTAATATTTACATAGTAATGATTAAATCATTATGTGACATAACTTTTCCTTGTAAAACTCAAATAATAATAACTGAAAGCCATACCGCCAACATAGACATCGCCACTCGGGGACCATTCATCCGGATTATAGATAGGACTGCATTTTAATCAAATAAATAATTAATATTGCATTTTTAGAATAGTTTATTAAGTATAACCAACCTGTATCCATCAACATTAGCTCCATATTTCTTCACGAATTGGTAAACACCCTTGCCCTATACATACCAAAACACAGTTGTTCAAAAAATAAACTATTCGTTACGAAAATTGAAATATGTTAAATAGAAAAAAGTGAAAAAAAAATTGAAAATTATTTAGAGAAAAATAAAAGAACTAACCTTGGCCCTCCTGCCCGAGGCATCAACACCATCTTGCAATTTCAAGTCTCCATTAATTCCTAATTTTATCATCCATCAGCAAATATAGTTAGTGCATTCATTAGATAAAAATTTACGCAATTCATAAATATATGATTTATCATAAAAATAATTATATGTAATACAAATCTTAAGTAACAAATGGAGCTCTTTTTTTGAATTTTTTTTACAACATATAGAAGTTTTGAGGCAAACTTTTTTTTAAAAAAATAAAAATTATATATTGACCAAAAAAAATAGAAGCTGTGGCTTGCCTCGATAGGTAAATGTAATTATTGAATTAAGAGAGACAAACCATAAGGCTTATTGGTTGTGATCTTCTTGCCTCCACCTGCCTTCACTACCAATTTGGAGGATGAACGCCTTCCTACTGATGCATTTTCCACACTCAACGGACTCGTCATCATCACTCCACTACTTGCCATATATACTCTAATATTTGTTGTATTTTTTAATTTGCTCAATGATTCCTTTTATATACAGGACACCAATTGACCATTCATTACACGTGGCAGTATTTCATTTGTGGGTGTGGTGATGATTATCATAATTGTAATTAGCATGTAGCATGTTCTATACACTTCTGGTTTCATCCGTCCTTCTAGTGTTTGTATGCTTGCAACTCATTCATTGGGTTACGGCAACACAAATTGAGGGACCTATTCTCTTATATCACTTTTTCAAAATGGAAAAGTAAATTAACAAAAAAAATAAAACACAATATGCTATTAAATTTTAATAAAAAGTTTATTTATATTATTTATTAAAAATTTTGCTCAAATATGTCATTGTTATTAAAGAAAAGGCTCATTCATATCGTTATTTTTTAACTGCAAAATCACCTTTTACACATGACATATTTTAATTCGTCCATGTCATTCTTTAAAAAAATTAATTTCTAAATAAAATTAAGAAAAAAAATCTTAATTTTGTGAATTTTTTTCTTATTTATAATTTTTTTCTAAGTAAATTCTAAATAAAAGTAAAAAAAATCTTAATTTTATGGATTTTTTCTTAATTTTATTTGGATTTTTCTTTTAAAAAAGTTGTGGCCGAATTACAACATGTCCTGTGTAAAAGGTGATTTTGCAAAATCACTATTAAAAATAATGGTTTAGATAAGCTTTTTCCTTAGCAGCAATGATATATTTGAGCCAAATTTTTAAAGTATGACATAAATGAACCTTTTATTAAAGTTTGATGACATATCTGGATCTTTTTCTAAAAAGAAAACAAAGAGATACTATGTTGAGGTCCATCCTTAACAATGATAACATATCAGTGAAATTTCACAAGTGTAATTTAGAAAAGATAAAATGTATGCAAACCTTATCAATATTTCACAGAGATAGAGACGCTATTTCGAATCCGTTCTTGACTAGAAAGAAAATTAAAGAAACAAACCCTAATTAAGGGGTTCTCAATTGATGCTTTACTATGGGATAATTACACTCAATATTCATTCATAATTTTATTTATAAATAAATTAATTATGACATTTTATCTTATAAAAAAATAGCTCATGGGACCACTCGGCTATTATAAAGTGGTGACTATAAATCTTGGATGAAGCTCCTTTCCGTTTTTTCCAAATTCTAGCTAACCTGGATGATTGACACATGGCGTTGACTATATTCAATGGCCATAATTTAATAGAGTAAAAGTATTTCAACCATGATTGAGATAATCTTTTCCCTTCAAGTTTCTTTATCCACTATCCACTTTTCCCTTCATATTCCCTCCAAAATACAAAAGGAAGAAGTTGGAAAAAATTAGAGAGCAAGAAAACAGAACGGATAATTTCTTTTTTGTTGGATTTGAACCAATTATCATTACCATATTCTTTTTCGTCTATTTTTGATTATGTAGAGACCAAATAATTGTTATCTACATATTTTTTATTATGGTAATTAATTGGTAGAAAATTTGCATGCTACATGTTTGTGAAAATTTTCAATTGAACTTTTGGACTAAAAAGACTTGATTTTTATATTTTTTTGTTGTAAATACTAAAATTGCCATGTGATGTTAGTTACATTCAAATGTGGATTTCTTTAGTTAGCTAGTAACTTACATTTGTTATTTTACTTATAAACTGAAATAAGATTTGAAAGATTTACGAATCTATCAACACAATGAGAATGAATAGAATGTATCAGTTTGTCAAAAACAATGAAACATATGTCTTACTTTCTTTTTTTCCATGGTAGACTCATGGAGACTGAATCTCAAAATGAGCATATGAATATTTCTAATTCACCTGAGCCAATAAAATTTGGAATGGAATTTGATCCAGACGAGCATGGATTTGAATATTACAATGAATATGCCGTTACAGTTGGTTTTAGCGTTAGAAAGGAATATGCCAACAAAAGTAAAATTTATGAATATGTGACTTCAAGAAAATTTACTTGTTATAAAGAAGGTTATAAAGGGGTAGACAAGAGAGATATGTTGGTCCAAAGACCTAGAAAAGAAACAAGGACGGGTTGTTTAGCTCATATGGTCGTAAGTCATCAACCAAATGGGAAGTTTTCTGTCATTTCATTTGAAGAGAAGCACAATCATCCACTTGTTCATCCATCTCTAGCTCACATGTTACCATCACAGAGAAATGTCAAACCTTCTCAAGCATATGAAATTGATTTATTGGATGATATATTTGGGAATATGTTCTAAATCTTCTTTTGAGTATATTGCTCGTCAAGCGGAGGGAGGGGGGGAAGAGCTTCTTTAAGTTTTACGAAGAGAGACCATAAAAACTATCTCCAAGACAAAAGAAAAGAAAGTCTATAGTATGGAGTGACTCGTAGTTTGGTAAATTATTTTGAAGAAAGAGTAATAGAAGATCCTTCTTTTCGATATTCCTTACATTTAGATGCCGATAGTTTGATAAAAAATATTTTCTGGGTTGATGCTAAAATGATAAGGGATTTTCAAATTTATGGAGAAGTTGTATCGCTTGATACAACATATAGAACAAATAAGGAGTATTGTCCATTGGTGTTGTTTGTTGAATTAAATAATTATAGGGAGAGAGTTATATTTGGTGCTGCCCTTTTATATGAAGAAATAGCTGGAGCATTTGAATGGCTTTTTAATGTATATTTTAGAGCTATGTCGGCAGGTAAGCCACAAACATTCATCACAGATCAAGATACTGTAATTAAAGTGTGTCGTTCACGATTTTTGACAGTCTCATTAGTGATGCCACAAATATATCACCATCTATGTATATAGCACTTGGGACAGAATGCATGTAAACATCTTAACCATAATTTAAAGCTCATAAATCATTTTCAAGTGATCTTAGTAAATTGCTTTTTGATTATGAGAATGAAGCAGAATTTCTAAATGCATGAAAAGTATAATCTTAAGGATAATAGTTGGTTGAAAAACACTTCTGTTACAAGGGAAAAGTGGTCCATGGCATATGGTAGAAATATATTTTCAGCTGGTATTCAAAGTACACAAATTGAGTGAAAGTTTCAACAGTTCATTAAAGTGATATTTGAAATCTGATTTAGATATTGTACAGTTCTTTAAGCATTTTCAAAGAGCTGTTGATGATAAGCATACTTATGAAAGAAAGTCAAATTTTGTTATGACACTTAAAGGTTAAACTTCCTTTGTTGATCCATGCAAGGTATATATATATATATATATGCTGCAGCCATATTTGATTTGTTTGAGAAATAGTGGAAAACATCATTACTTATTTCTCAGACTTTCGTGATGAAAGAGATTCTTATAAATACTATGTTAATACACATGAAAATGGCAACAAACATATGGTAGTTGTAAATCAATCAACAAAGGTACTTTCTTGTAGTTGCAAATTATTTGAATTTTTGGGTGTATTATTTGGTCATGCTCTAAGGATTCTGGACACTTTAAATGTGAAGAATAAGATTCTGGTCAATTCTTAAGAGTTCGTGTAATTTTTATAAGTAATATTTTTCATATGAATTCATTTGTGTTACTCAATTATAATGACTTCCAGGATTTTTTATTTCATGACCTAAACAAGTACTCTCAAGGTGGATTTAATATCATGAATAGCAACAATTTAGTTGTTTCTTGGAGTAATGAATAACAACAGTTTTTTGTTGTTGTTGTTGTAGAGCAACACTTTTTGTATTAAAGAGAGTTTCATGAATGGTAAGGATAATTACCTTTTCATCTTGTTTTTTCTTTAGCAAAGTTACTTTCAATTTGGAAAAGAAATTTTGCCAAATATTCTAAAGCAAAATTGATGATAAGTTGTGTCTCGTGTTGGCAGTATCCAATGTCACCAATCAAGATAGAAGCAAGATTAGTTATATCATAAAGGTGAGTTATAGCGTCCCTCAGAGATTTGAGAACTTTTTTTGTTCATTAAATAGGGTAATAAATAGTAGTAGCTCAATATCACTAATAGCAACAACTCTTTTTATATTAAAGAGAGTTTCTTTGTTGTAGAAGGCTTAGATTTGTAATTAATTTATCGAAAATGTTCAGAGGGATTAAATTATTGTTGATCGATTTTTGGTGAATCATCCAGAATGGTTATTGAAGATGACAAAAGCAATAATTTATTGGCAATGTTCTTTTTCACAGAAAATAGAATCTTGTTCAGTTAAATCAAAATTATATTGTAATTCTATCCAACAATATTAGTCAAAATGATTTTACCAGATAATAATTATCTCTTCTTCTTCAATATATATTTTTTAAAAAAAGAATAGCAGTAGTTTAGCAAATGGAGTAATGAAATAAAAGATGTATTTATGATGTGTGAACTCTTTAATTTCTATTGATTTACACAAAATTAATTTCTATGGTAAAAATATTAATAATTTAGGTGTTGCAAAAATAATATGAAAAATAATTTTGGAAGGAAAAATTAGATAAGAAGACTTGAAGGAAAATAAATAAATAAACAATAGAATTTAGGATTTTTTTTAAAGATTATCTCAACCATGGTTAGAATATTTTTGGTCTATTAAATCATGGCCATTGAATATAATCAATGCCATGTGTCAATTATCTAGATTAGAACTTGAGAAAAATGGAGGGAAGAGAAATAGAGAGGAGCTCCATTTATACGGCCATTTACCATTTGATTTCTTATTTTAAAAAAGAAAAACTTTTTTTGTTGTGCTATTTAAATAAAAAATTCATTCAATTTTTTATCTTTTTATTTTACAAAAAATAATCGATTCACTTTTTGTAAAAAAAAGGAATTTTATGTCATTTTATTTTTTTATTCACTTATTTATTAAGGTGGATTGCATAATAACCAAATGAATATCGATATATTATATAATTATTTATATAATATCGATATGTAATTACACACAATATATTACATACACATTTATTTATATATGAAATAATTATTTATTTATACACATAATTATTTATACATCATATATACATGTTCATAAATTATTTATACTATATTAATACATGTTTATACAATATCGATATTATACACACGCTATATAATTATTTGTATACACATACACACACACTATTTATATAATATTGATGTATTACATAGATACTACATAAATTTTTATAAAATATCGATACATTACATATACACAGTAAAAATCATTGGAAAAAGTTTTGGAAAAAAAAGTTTGTATTTGATTTTAAAAAAAATGTAATAAAACAATAAAAAAGTTTTTTTTTAAAAAAAACAACACTATAAATGAAGGAAAAAGAAAAAGAAAAGAGTATATACATAAATGATATATTATATCAAATATTATTTTTTTAGGATACTTTTTTATTACAATAACACATTTTATAAGAAATCTCTTCTGTTTCTTTCTCTTGTTCTCTTTTTCTTTCTCTTTCTCTTTCTTCTTTTTTCTTTTCTTTTCTTGGCTGGTATTTTTTCTTTTTTCTTTTTATTTTCTTTTCTTTCCCTCTCCATTCAACTCATCATCATTAATATTATATATTATTATGATTATTTCAATAAATATAATGCATCTTTTAATAACATAAAATTAATTAACTCATGTTAGAATATTTAAAATTCACACATAATACTATATAATATGTATTATTTACTTAATGTAAAACGTATTATAGTTATTTTTTATTGTTTTTCTTATTAATGATGTTAAAATAATTATTATATTAAAAATATATTAATTATATTCTCCACGTGCATTAAAAAATGTCTACAATACATATGAAGTATTGAATTCAAAGTATATTACAATTGTAGTTTTTATTTATTTATTTTATTAATGGTGTCAAAAAATATTATATCTGAATTTTAAATATTTAAACACTTTTTAAAT
>JAOTQJ010000011.1:6064076-6093883 GCA_025642045.1 Solanum sejunctum | reverse complement strand
TACATCCGACCCCCCCTCACCCCGCAATGAGCGGGAGCCTTTTGAGGCACTGGGGTATGTTGTTGTTGTTGTTGTTAAATTGGCCTCGTAAATGGGGTCCTGAAGATTAAAGAATTTTCTTAAGTGTGAACAGGAATCACAGAAGGTTTTTACAACCCATAGATTATTCAACGAGCCATAGAATGGAATCGTTTGTGAATTAGAGACTATTTCTGAGGATAAAAAATCAAACAGGACAAAAACCCCATGCTACGACCCGTAAACTAGTACCCATACATGGGGATTGTGGTTTGGGTCCGACATTTTAATGAGGGGTATTTTTACCTTTCTTCGGTACTCTAAGTCTAAAACTATGTCATTTTGGGACCTAAATCAACCCATATTAGCCCCCAACCCTCTCAAAATACTCTCATTCTCACCATCCCGAATTTCCTAAACTTTCTAAAGCAAGGCAAGAAGGGCTAGGGTTTTCAAGGTTTTCTTCTCCAAATTTTTAAGCGTTTCCTTAAGGTCTTCAATAAGGTATGTGAGTTGATTTGTGAATTCCTTTCATCCACAAGTCCAACAATACTTTTTTATCTTTTCTTTTAGTTATGAGATTTAATGAATTCCATGAACATATTTTAAATGATATTATGATGATATATTTCTAGCTATATTGACTCAAACAATGCAATATGATGATGTTCTGTTTCTATAGTTTTCAAGATGAATATCATGATTTCATTATCTAGAATTTTCAATGATAATGTGGGTTGTTTAGACATGATTTTAGATTAATGAGTTTCACCATGGCACTACTTATACTTTTGAATCATGTGTTTTTAAAATTATTGCATAAGCTCACCAATTTTAAGATGAGTTCATATATGATGTTAATGATGAGGGCCTTAAATCATGTAAAATGAAGATTTATGAATGTTATGAAAGCAGTGGGTATGATATGAGGCCTTTAATGATGTTTAAGATGGACTCTCAATGTGGAAGACTAATTCCCACATGACTGGGTCCCAAGTTAATGAGTTACTCCTATATCATTAAAAGCACGTTTTAAAATTTACAAATATTTATGTATATTCCTATATCATAAGTATTCCGTGGGACTTGACGTAATTCCAAATGAGGCGCTGATATGGAGTTTGGTAAGGAAATCTTAGTAGAAATCTTTTGTCACATTAACTATGTGATAGCATGGGAGTCCTTGTAGACTAAGGTTAGTGGATGCACAATAACAAAGTTAAACTAAGATATGCAGACATAAGCTGACGAAGTTTCACCCGACAAATGGACTCCCCGTGCCAACATAGGGGGTTATGTTGGATTCTATGTAGTAACTCGTATGGTCTTAAATGTCGATTACTGTCTCCTCCCATACTGCTATATATTTGATGTTTATGTAGTTTAAATGTGTTTCCATACGATGTCCTAAAATTTTACTTCATATTGAGTTTTATTTTTTTGCTATGATTATGCATATTTTTGAATGATGATGTTATAATATCATGAATGATGGCATTGTAGTTTCATGTGTGCATTGCATCTCACATACTTAATACATTTCAATGCATTGATGTAAATTTTGCCTACATGATATCATCGTGTAGGGATCTACGTTCTTCCTCCACTGGCACATGGCTAGTTTTCGGTGTTCAAGACAGTAGCTTTAGTAAGCCCTCTAGTTTGGTAAGTACACCTCCTTCTTCATGCCATTTGGATCAGAATAAAGTTTTTGGGCTCAAAGTTATGATTTTAGTCATTTCCGAAATCAAAGTTTGACTTTGATCAACATTTGAAATTCAAAGGCTCAGATCAAAATTCTGACAGTTTCACTAGTTTCTGATGGTGAAACTAATACTAGAAATTTTATAAGAGTAATTTTTGGAGTTACTGAGGGCAGTTTTAATTTTTTGAGTTTTAAACTAGATTTATTGACTTGCATTGATAATTGTAGTGAGGAGGCCATGAATATGATTTCTGATGATTTCGTTGATTCCTGATCCCTATTCCTAATATAGATACATATTTGATTTGTGAAATTTTGAGTCCGAATGAGTTTCGGAGATCCATTTCGAGTAGAAAAATTGAATTTGACATTGCTAGTTTGCTGATATCTGGTGCAGGCAGCCTTTTTCTCCGCATTCATAGAGGTGTGGGTCTGCTAAGCTTCACGTTTGCAGACTCGGTCATGCATTCGCGGAGTTGTGGCCTGATTGGTCTTCGCGTTCGTGGGATCGGTCATGCATTCGCGGAGTTGTGGCCTGATTGGTCTTCGCGTTCGTGGGATGGACTCCGCGATCGGGGAGTAGTTTTTATACCTGGACAATTTCAAACTAGTAAACCATTATTTTTAAACCATTTTTGAACTTTCAAGGTTTTTAGGGCGATTTTAAAGAAATCTTTTTGAGGATTCTTGTTGGGTAAGTGTTTCTAACACAACTTGTCATGACCCAAACCAAGGTCATGACTAAAGAACTTACTTAAATTTCAACCCCAGAAATAAAGTACACTAAAAGAATGCAAACCCAATAGATAAACACATGAAAATCATATCCCAGAACCTGGCGTCACGAGTATAAAGAGCATCTAATAACAACATTAGTAAAATAAGTGTCCCTCTATTTTCAAATAAAACTAGAGACCAAATAACTAAGATAGAATCCAATGGAAACTCGAAGCTCTGAGTCTCACCACTAGATCTGGTATGAATAAAGTGCACGAGCAAATCAACTACTACGTGGATAATGTTAATGAGAATATGCGGGGGAGAAAGAAGTATGGGTGAGTACATAATATGTACCCAGTAAATTTAACTGACTGGAAATCAAAAATTGAATAAACTACGAAATAATCTAGGAATACTTCCACCTGCAATAGAAAAATCAGTCCAGCATCGATGTCGTCAATTTTTATAGAACAACGCAAATAAAGTAAATATATAGTCTCAAGTAAGCCAATCCAAACAACCAAAAGTAGTATGATGAGAGGGTATGAACTGCAATGTAATACAAGGTGGTATCAAGACCGTCGCACAGCCTGTCATATACACCCCCGTTGAGCTAAGGCTCCATAGACTATGGGGACCTCGCAAGCCATATACCTTAATCACAATATATCAACTACCTTTCCACCCAAGTGCTCGTAGTCAAGGACTCATGATAATAATCTCAACGTACCAACTACCTTGCTATCCAAGTACTCGTGGTCAAGGACTCATGATACAAACCATTCACAATTTCTCAATATATCATGACATATAGTATGAGGATGCATGCAATCAAGACACGATTATGGAAGCAATATTTCCTCTCAATAACCACAATAAATATCAAAGTTTTCAATTTAGGATTCACATGCTCTCGAAGCAACACATAGATGATTGAAACCCTCACACTAGTATCACAAAAAGAATTATCAACTCAACATATGATACGATCTCATCCCATAGCTTAAAACATAAGGATATTCAATAACTCAATCTCAATCTCAAAGAAGGATGGTCAAATCTACCTCAATGCCGAGACCACGCTCAAACACTTCT
Source organism: Solanum sejunctum (assembly GCA_025642045.1). Taxonomy (NCBI): domain Eukaryota; kingdom Viridiplantae; phylum Streptophyta; class Magnoliopsida; order Solanales; family Solanaceae; genus Solanum; species Solanum sejunctum. Next base: position 6,090,345 of record JAOTQJ010000011.1, on the reverse strand, counting down.
ACCAAATGGAAAAATCTTAAATTCAACTCCCAAAATAATAGTTCTCTATCAATAATAAAATATACACAACATAAGGAGTCAATGACGCCCATATTACTACATGTCTAACCCAAACCCAAAATCTCATCTAAATCTACAATTAGATTCCTAAATTAAAAATCTCATATTAAGTCTTAATTCCTCCAAATACATAATCTAAAATATATTATTCATAAATTTATTGTTAGAAGCACTGTTCAACCTTTCATTCTGTTAAGTTGAATGAGAACGGAATGAACAGATATGCAGAGGCATATTGTTTCGTCATCCCTGTGAAGAGTTCTCAGCAATCACTTGTAATTTATAATTAATGTCCACCTACTAGCTTAAAAGAATGTGAGAATAGAAAAATTAAATTATGTAGCACCACTAGCAAGTGATTAGAGCACTGCAATATGACAAAATTGAAAAGAGAAGTGGAAGAATCCATGCACCCTTACTTTTATATATATTATTTCCTATCACCCATTATCTAATCATTATAGGTATTACAAAATTATAAATTAACCGCAACAGTTTGATGTTTACCTGAACAATGCGCAATTCAATGGCGTCGTCTTCTCTTTCTCTTTCTATTTTTTTTTTTAAGTTATAATTAAACCCTACTAACTGATTTTAACATATATACTAATTGGTATAGGATATTTAATAAGTTATAATTTAGTCCCTCAATTAAACTATTTATCAAAATTTAAATAATTGTAGTATCAAATAGTCCAAAATACCCATTTAAAATTTACGAGAAGGATATTTCAAGAAACTATGATGACTGATTTTTAAAATGACTTGACAGGTCAATACATCATCCACCACTAAAAATCATGTTCGTCCTCGAATACAAGGTAAAAGAAGGTACCTGAAGCTTCAAAAAGCTGAGAAAATCGAGCATGCATATCTGATTCTGTCTCCCAAGTAGGCTCCTCAACAGGCCTATGTCGCCATTGAACCTTAACTGAAGCTATCTCCTTAGTCCTGAGCCTACGAACCTGTCTATCTAGTATGGCTATCGGCTTCTCCTTATAAGTCAAATCCAGACCCAACTCTATGGCATCGTGAGAAATAACATAGGACTCGTTTGGTATGTATTTTCGAAGCATGGAGACATAGAATACTGGATGGACAACTAACAATCTAGGTGGCAAAGCTAACTCATAAGTTACCTCACCTACTCTCAGAATCTCAAATGGGCCAATAAACCTCGGGTTAAGCTTGTCTTTCTTCCCAAACATCATCACATCCTTCATGAGTGATAACTTCAACCACACATGATCGCCTACCATAAACTCCAAGGGACGAACTCTCCTATCAACATAGCTCTTCTACCGACTTTGGGCTATCAATAATCGGCTCTGGATCAGGCGCACCAGCGCCATAGCATCTCTGAGCAAATCAGTGTCTAATGCATCAACAGAGACTGAGTCGAATCACCCAATAGGCAATTGACACCTATGCCCATACAATACCTCAAATGGTGCCATATGAATGATGGAGTGGTAACTATTATTATAAGCAAACTCCGCTAAAGGCAAGTGTTGGTCCCACCGAGCACCTAAATCAATTACGCAGGCTTTAAGCATATCTTCCAATACCTGAGTAGTCTGCTCGGATTGACCATCGATCTGAGGGTGAAAGGCTGAACTCATGTCTAATCGTGCACCCAAACCATGTTGTAATGCCTTCCAAAAGTGGGATGTGAAGACCGAACCTCGATCTGACATAATCGAGATAGGCACCCCGTGTAATCTAATAATCTTGCGTATATAGATCCTAGATAGCTACTTTGCATTGTGGCTAGTCCTCACTGGAATAAAGTGAGCTGACTTGGTCAACCTGTCTACAATCACCCAAACTGAGTCAAATTTATCCAATGTCATAGGTAATCTAGTCATAAAGTCTATAGTAATACGCTCCCACTTTCACTCGGGAATGGGCTTTCTCTGCATCTAACCTTCTGGCTTTTGATGCTCATACTTAACCTGCTGACAATTTAAACACTTAGCAACAAATTCCACAATCTCCCTCTTCATCCCACACCACAATAATGTTGCTTCAAGTCATGAAATATTTTTGCCACACTGAGGTGAATGGAATATTTAGCACAATGAGCCTACTCCAAGATCAAGCGAACTCAATCATCTACCTTAGGCACACAAATGCGCCCATTAATTCTTAACACTCCCTCAGAATCAAGAAAAGTTAACTTAGCTTCACCCCTCAACACATTGTCCCGAGTCACACATAATTTATCACCATCAAACTGGCGAGCATGAATCTGATCCATCAATGTAGACCTGGCCTCAACGAAGGCCAACACACTATGAGATGGGGAGATGTCAAGTCTGATCAACTGTCTAGCCAAAGACTGAACCTCCAAAGCTAAAGGTCTTTGCTCCGCCCTAAGAAATGCCAAACTACACATACTAGAAGACTTTTGGCTCAAAGCATCAGCAATTACATTGGCCTTGCCAGGGTGATACAGAATAGAGATATCATAGTCCTTCAGCAATTTCAACCACCTACACTGCCTCATGTTCAAGTTAGTCTTAGAGAAAATATACTTGAGGCTACGATGGTCTGTGAAGATCTCGCAATGTACTCCATAGAGATAATGCCTCCACAACTTCAAAACAAATACCACCGTAGCTAATTCCAAATCATGAGTAGGATAGTTTTGCTCATGGACCTTCAGCTGTCGCGAAGCATATGCTATAACTCTTCTCTTCTACAGAAATACTCCACCCAAATCGATACCAGAAGCATCACAATAAACAACAAAAGTTACACCTTCCTTGGGCAATGCTAGAATAGGTGCTAAAATCAATAAATCCTTGAGCCTTTGGACACTCACCTCACATTCGTAAGTCTATAGAAATGCAACTTCCTTCTGAGTTAACCTGGTCAAAGGAGTTGCAATAGAGGAGAATCCCTAAACAAATTGGCGATAATAACTTGCTAACCCGATAAAACTCTGGATCTCAGTCACTGAAGTGGGTCTCACCCAATCATGTACCGCTACAACCTTGGACGGATCAACCATAATACCATCCTTAGTCACCACATGACCCAAGAAAGTCACAGACTTGAGTCAAAACTCTCATTTGGAGAACTTAGCATATAATTTCTCCTCACGCAATCTCTAGAGCACAGTCCTCAGGTGACGAACATGGTCTTCTTCACTCTTGGAATATACCAAGATATCATTAATGAATACAATCACAAAAGAGTCTAGGTAAGGTCTGAAAACTCGATTCATCAACTCCATAAAAGTGGCAGGAGCGTTAGTCAGACCGAATGACATAACTACAAACTCATAGTGTCCATACCAAGTTCTGAAAGCAGTCTTCGAGATGTCTGACTCCTGAATCCTAAACTGGTGATATCCCAACCTCAAAATCAATTTTGGAGAACACTGAAGCACCCTGGAGCTGATCAAATAAATCATCAATACGAGGCAAGGAATACTTGTTCTTGATGGTCACTTTGTTTAACTGACAATAGTCAATGCACGATCTTATAGTACCATCCTTTTTCTTCACGAACAACATTGGTGCACCCCAAGGAGACACACTAGGCCGAATAAACCCTTTTTTCAACAAATCCTCTAATTGCTCCTTCAATTCCTTTAACTCTGCTGGAGCCATTCGATAAGGAGAAATAGATATAGGCTTAGTGCCCGGATCCAAATCAATTGCAAAATCAATATCACAATCTGGGGGAACACCTAGTAAGTCTGTAGGAAACACATCCATGAACTCCCTCACCATTCTTGTGGTCTCTAAAGAAGATGACTCCTTAGAAATATCACGTATATGAGCCAAATAAGATAAACACCCATGCTCCAGCATACATCGAGCATGAACATAAGAAATAACCCCCATAGGATAAGAACTAGGAGCACCTGTACACACCAACTGAGGTAAACCCGGATACGCTAAAGTCATAGTCTTACCATAACAATCAAGGATAGCATGGTTAGGGGACAACCAATCCATACACAAAATAACATCAAAGTCAATCATGTCTAGAAGGATCAAATTAGCCTAGGTCTCCTTACCCGAGAATATTGCAATACACCCTCGATATATCTGCTCCACCACTAAGGATACACCCACGGGTGTAGAAAAAGAAATAGGTACATCAAGAGGCTCACACACATCATCAATGTCATTAGCAAAATAAGTGGAAACATATGAATAGGTGGACCCAGGGTCAAATAATACTGAAGTTGAATGATGACAAACTGGGATAATACCTGTAATCACAACATTTGATGTCTCTGCCTCTGCACGACCTAGAATGGCATAACATACTTGACTCTCACCACTAGCTTGTGTCCCACTATGAGCACCACCTTGAGCTCCACCTCTAGCACCTGTAGTGCTACCCCTCGCACTCTATGAAGTGCCTCTAGCTGCTGGTGAAGACCGGGCCATCTATGTCCCCGAGAAAAAGAAGCAAGAGCACACTTGGGATAATCCTTGGCCCGTGGCCAAACTCATCACACACATAACAACCTCTGGACCTAGAACTTTGCGAAAGGTAACTTGAAGAACCCTTGTGCATCCCTGAACCGAAGGAACCATCATAATTGGTCTGGCTATATTTGGACCTGCCTGTATTGTTCGCACTAGGAATGGCAGCATGAACTGGTCTCCCCTGACAACCCTGAGTGCCCTACCTCTGAGAATCTCTATCCCTAGGTGCATCACTGCCAAATCGACCATGATAGCGGGACCTCTTACCACTACCATGTCGCACCTGCCTGATGCCCTCTATCATTCTAGCATGATCGACAATGCTCTGAAATGAACCACCGGATAACACATGAGAGGTTGTGGGCTCCTGAATATAACTTACGAACCCCTTCACAAATTGGCGAATTCACTCAAACTCTGTGGGCATACCAGACATGGCATAGCGGGATAACTCATTGAATCGTACCTCGTAGTCGGTCACAGTAATGGAACCCTACTCCAATCTATCAAACTCATCACACTGTCTATCACAAAGGCTATAAGGTACAAACCTCTCAAGAAAGATCTCAGTAAACTGCCCCCAACCCATCATTGGAGCATCAACTGGCCTCTAGGCCATAATTGACCTCCACCACTCTCTGGCCATGCCTGTGAACTGATATGATGTGTAAGCTACTCCGTGGGCCTCCAAAACACCAAAATTAAACAACCGATCCTAGCACTCTGTCAGGAAGTTACATGCCCCATCCCCAGCTGTACCATAAAATTTGGGAGGAGCCAATCTCATAAATCTCTCAAAGCTCTTCTGCTCAGCTAAGGACATAGCACCACTGGTAGAAACAGACGAGGTTGAAAACCTCGGAGGTGCAATAGAAGGCATAGAAAATGGACTTGGGGTTTGAAATCCCATGCTAGGTCCCTGAGCTGGTTGTGAAAGGCCAATAGGTGTAACAAGAACTGAGGTACCTGGAACATCACTAGTAGCAGGGTACTCTCCAACATCGCCAAAAATTGAATTAATAGCTCCTGTAATACTGGTGTACTCTCTGAGGCTGCAAGAGGCTGAACTGGGTCCTCAGCCTGCTCCTCGTGCTCATAAACTAGGTCAACAATAGGCTCAGGTGAAACCCCTCTGGTCTGACCTTGGGCTGGTGCTGCTCTTCTAGCTCGGCCTCGACCTCTAGCTTTGCCACGACCTATGCCACGCCCTTTAGCAGGGTCTTGGATAGCAGGGACTGACTCATCCTCGGTATTTCTAGCTCTAGTTCTCACCATTTGCACAGAAAGAATAGATTAGAAGCGTACAAAGCTTGAATATGAATAAATCACATGAAAGAAATCAATGAAAAGAGGATCTCTCCTAACAAGCATCCTATAGCCTCTTGAAGATAGATATGGACGTCTACGTACCAATCTGTGAGACTCTATTAGACACCCTGCTCTTTAACTCATGAGACCGGTGAACCTAGAGGTCTGATACCAAATTTGTCACGATCCAAAACGAGGTCATGACTAAAGAACTTACTTAAATGTCAACCCTAGAAGTAAAGTACACTCAAGAATGCAAACCCAATAGATAAACATATGAAAATCATATCATAGAACGTGGTGTCACGAGTATAAAGAGCATCTAATAACAAAATTAGTGAAATAAGTGTCCCTCTATTTTCAAATAAAACTAGAGACAAAATAACTACGACATAATCCAATGAAAACTCGAAGTTCTAAGTCTCACCACTAGATCTGGTATGAATAGAGTACACGAGTAAATCAACTACCACATGGATAATCTTGACGAGAATCTGCGGCGCAGAAAGAAGTAGGGGTGAGTATACATAATATGTACCCAGTAGGTTAACTGACTGAAAATCAAAAATTGAATAAACTATAAAATAATCTAGGAATGCTTCCACCTGCAACAGAAAAATTAGTATGGAATCGGTGCCGCCAATTTTTATAGAACAACACAAATAAAATAAATATATAGTCTCAAATAAGTCAATCTAAACAACCACAAGTAATATGATGAGAGGGTATGAAATGCAATGCAATGCAATGTGGTATCAAGACCGCCGCACAGCCTGTCATATATACTCCTGTCAAGCTAAGGCTCCATAAACTAAGGGGACCCATGAAGACCTCGCAGGCCATATACCTCACTCACAATATATCAACTACCTTGCCACCCAAGTGCTCGTGGTCAAGGACTCATGATAATAATCTTAACGTACCAAGTACCTTGCCACCCAAGTGCTCGTGGTCAAGGACTCATGATACAAATCACCATTCACAATTTCTCAAAATGTCATGACATGTAGTATAAGGATGCATGCAATCAAGACACGATTATGGAAGTAATATTCCTCTCAATAACCACAATAAATATCAAAGTTTTCAATTTAGGATTCACGTGCTCTCGAAGCAATACATAGATGATTGAAGCCCTCACACTAGCATCACAAAAAGAATTATCAACCCAACACATGATACAATCTCATCCCATAGCTTAAAACATAAGGATATTCAATAATTCAATCCCAATCTCAAAGAAGGATAGCCAAACCTACCTCAATGTCGAGACCACGCTCAAACACTCTACCAAATGGAAAAATCTTAAATTCAACTCCCGAAATAACAGTTGTCTATCAAGAATAAAATATACACATCATAAGGAGTCAATGACGCCCATATTACTATATGTCTAACTCAAACCCAAAACCTCACCTAAATCTATAATCAGATTCCTAAATTTCAAATATCAAATTAAGTCTTAATTGCTTCAAATAAAATAATCTCAAATATATTATTCATAAATTTATTGTTAGAAGCACTGTTCAACCTTCCATTTTATTAAGTTGAATGAGAACAGAATGAACAGATATGCAGAGGTATTGTTTCGTCATCCCGTGAAGAGTTCTCAGCTATCACTTGTAATTTATAATCAATTTCCACCTACTAGCTTAAAAGAATGTGACGAATAGAAAACTTAAATTATGTATCACCACTAGCAAGTAGAGCACTGCAATATGACAAAATTGAAAGGAGAAATGGAAGAATCCATGCACCCTTACTTTTATATATATTATTTCCTATAACCCATTATATAATCATTATAGGTATTACAAAAATATAAATTAACTTACACTTTGAAAAGAATTTCAATTACAATCGCAACAATTTGATGTTTACCTCAACAATGCGCAGTTCGATGGCACTGTCTTCTCTTTCTCTTTCTATTTTTTTTTTAAAGTTATAATTAAACCCTACTAACTGATTTTAATATATATGCTAATTAATATATGATATTTAATAAGTTATAATTTAGTCCCTTAATTAAATTAGTTATCAAAATTTAAATAATCATAGTATCAAATAGTCCAAAATACCCATTTAAAATTCATGAGAAGGATATTTCAAGAAAATATGAGGACTAATTTTTAAAATGACTTGTCGGCTCATTACAAAACTAATCATTTTGTATGAGTTTTATCTTGATTTTGTCTTTGTTTCATGAAATTAAACACCCAAAATTGAGGATTGTTAGACTATATTTTCCAAACTTTAACTATTGATTTTCATTCAATTTAAGCTTGATTTTAATGAGATTTTTATCCATGAACTCTATTTTTCAAGTAGAAATTGATTTAAAAAAATTTCAGATTTAAGACTTTCGAATTTTAGCCATAAATTTGACTATTTTGCCTCTAAGCCTAATTATGCCAATATAGATATCAAAATGCTTTTTTTGATGAGTAGCATCTATTATTGATAGTGGTTGATTGAATTGGGAGCTCGATTTGAGGACTTGAGTTGATTGAAAGCTTGTCTAGTATGGTTTCGACATCGAGGTAGGTTCAACTAATCTTTTGATAAATGGATTTGAGTTATTGATCTTGTTCATGTGATAATGTCAAGATTTAGAAGGATAAAATTGTAATTAAGTAGATGTGTTGAAATAAAAATTGAAAATAATTTCGGTAGAGACAAATTATGGTATAATTTTGATTCTATTGATGATTTGAGATGAAATATGGTGAAATGATGAGGCTTTTAAGGATAGAATGTGGGTAAGTGAGACTTGTGAGACTAATTGGGACGAATAAGGTCCGATACTATTGATATACTTGTATTGTTGGGACGAATTAGGTCCGATATTATTGTTATATTAGTATACCTGGATGAGTTAGGTGCGGATAATTGTCATAATTGCATATATAGGATGCGTTAGGTCCGATAATATTGATATTCTTGCATACTTGGGATGAGTAAGGCCTGATATTATTGATACTCTTGATTATTGATATAAATATGATGATCTAAAATATGGTAATGTTTGGGCATTAGTTGTGACCCTTGGTATTACTCCTTAAGTATATATGATTATTATGAGTTCCATGCATTGATATTTCTGTTGTAATGCTATTCCATAATTACATGCATATTTGCATTGCACCTATTATGTATGGCATGTAACATCCCTTGACCCGGGTAGAAGGCAAGGGCATTATGATTCACTTTGGTAATACCCCCTTGACCCAATTGGGCTGTAGACAAGGGTTAGATTCATACTTTATATACCTTAACCATGGGCAGGTGGCAAGGACTTGACATCATATTATTACTTGACCACGGTCAGGTGGCAAGGTTGTGGCATTCTGATATTACTTGACCACGGTCAAGTGGCAAGGTTATGGCATTCTAATATTACTTGACCACGAGTAGGTGGCAAGGCTGTGACACCATTGGCTTTGGGATTGATTAGTTGTGTATTACATTTCACAATGTGGTTATATGGCATCATGGATTCTTGATTGTGCTAGCCTTTTTGGATGCAGGGATAGGGTTTTTCATTATTATATGTTTGATTCGATTTTTCTTATCTAGTCGGTTGAACCTACTGAGTACATTTCGATGTACTTATCCCTACTCTATTTTATCCCTTTAGAGAAAAAAACCCACACACAGTAGTTGATTTACTCTTTTGGACTTTTATACATCCATCCTGATCTTATCGGTGAGGCTCACACTTAGAGTCCTCGTGGATCCTTGGGATTTTCTTTACTTTCTTTTTAGACTTGTATTAGATTTTACGAGACAATATTATATTTTCTTGAGATAGTTGTATTTACCCTTTAGTACTGTTTTGGATGCTCTTGTACTCATGACTCCAAATTTTGAGTTATTTGTTATGTTATGTTATGTTTAAGATGGGTTCGCTTTATTTCTCCTCCATTAGTTGCGATCCATTTTGGATCGTGATAAGCTTAGTATCATATTCATAGGTTTGTTGGACTCATGAGTCAAGAGCGAGGTGTCTAGTAGAGTCTCGCAAATCGGTGTGTAGACGTCCACACCCATCTTCAAAAGGCTACGCGATGATTAATAGGAAAATTTTCCACATCTTTCTTCTATTCATGCGTGTCTTCATATCACCTATTTGAAAGTATCTAATCTACTTCTTATGTACAGATGTCGATTACTAAATCTTATCGCTCAGTAGGGGAGTCCGAGTCAACTGATGTGACTCTCACTAAAGGTCGAGGTAGAGTTCAGAATAGGGCCAGGGGCCAAGGCATTTCTAGAGGGGCAGCATCGTCCATGGGTTAGACACGATTGCCTTCTCTAGAGCCTACTATAGTGCTAGAGAGGCCTCCATTAATTGAGGAGCTACTTATGAGGTTATTGGCCAGATTGGAGGGAGCTCTTCCAGCCCCAGCTACTATTAAGATACCGATTTCTACTAGATCAATTGATCTTTCAAGTGCTCCACCTGAGTCGACCATGATTCATGTTGGTCCTTCTTCAACTCTAACAGACTTTCCCGTGACTGTTATTACTCTACTTCAGGCATCTATACAGAGTTCAGATACTCAGTTTCAGAGTTTAGTTGTTGCTCCATCTATTGCACCTCCCTTATTTATGGTGCCACCATCTTCTGTCATCCCAGCCATGTCTACAACGAAGCAGAAGAGCTCTGAGAGACTTGTACAGTTGACTCCGCCGCATCTCAATGGCACTTCTGGCGCTAGAGCTTATGATTTTCTGTCAGAGTGTTAGGACCGATTATATAACCTGGCTATTCTTGAGTTGCATGGGGTTGCCTACACTTCATACCAGTTCACCAGCCTTGCCAAGGAGTGGTGGAGGTCAGTTCTAGCTCGTTGGTCTATTAGATCTTCGACTATGACTTGAGGGCAGTTCCTGGGGATGTTTCTAAGGAGGTTCATACCATAAACCTCAAGGACAGCCGTAGAGATAAATTTGATTAACTCCAGCAGGGCTCTATGTCGGTTTTAGATTATGAGGTCAGATTTCATGCCTTATCCAAATATGATCTGCCCAGTATTCCTACTGACTTTGAGAGGAGTTGATGGTTTGCCAAGGGCTTGGCAGGGTATCTTCAAAAGGCTACAACTTTCTTAGTATTGGTTGGAGGCACTTTTCAAAGTGTCATGGATCACACTCGTATAATAAAGTGCATCAGGCATGAGAGGTAGGGTGACGGGAAGAGATTCCGTCGGCATGGCCAGTTCAAAAGACACTAGCCATGTGTCTATAGGTAGAAGTGGTGCCCGTGGAGGCCCACAGGCTAGTGGTGGTTATGAGGGGTGGTGCTAGAGTAGGTCGTGGTATAGGGAGAAGTGGTGCCCGTGGAGGCCCACAGGCTAGTGGTGGTTATAAAGTTTGCTATGTTATTTCATATAGAGCCGAGGTAGAGGCTTCTAATGCAATTATCACAGGTATGTTTCTAGTATGCCATTGTTCAGCTTCAATTTTATTTGATCCAAGCTCTACTTATTCATTTGTTTTAGACTATTTTGCTTCTGATATTGATATTATGTATAAGCCGCTTGCCAAGCCCATATGTGTATCTATCCTAGTAAGTGAATCTTTAGTGGTGAATCAGGTTTTATCGGTGTTGTGTTGTGACTTTTATGAGACTGTTGTTGATTTGATAATATTGGATATGATAGATTTTGATGTGATATTGGGTATGGATGGTTGACAACCTTATCATTTTATTCTTGACTATCATGCGAAGACTATGACCTTATCTTGCTCTGATTTGCCTCAGTTAACATAGACTGGCATACCTAGTTTCTATCCTAAGGGTGTTATTTCTTATATGCATGCTTGTCGATTGATAAGGAAGGGGTGTTTGGCATACTTAGCTCATGTTCGGGTTGTTTCTCAAGAGTCCCCATCATTGGAGACTATCAGGGTTGCTAAAGAGTTTATGGATGTATTTTCGACTGATTTTCCTAGTGTTCCTTCGGATCATGATATTGACTTTGCTGTTGTGTAGAGTCAGGCATTAAGCCCATATATGTTGCTCCTTATCGGATGGCCCCGATAGAATTAAAGGAACAATTGGAAAATTTGTTAAAGAAAAGCTTTATTCGTCTAAGTGTATCTCCCTGGGGTGATCTTATATTATTCATGAAGAAGAAAGATGACATTATGCTTATGTGTATTGACTATCGTCAGCTTAACAAAGTGACCATCAAGAATAAATATCCTTTGCCTCACATTGATGACCTCTTTGACCAGTTGTAGGGTGCCTTGATATTCTTCAAGATTTTACTTGAGGTTCGGTTATCACCAGTTGAGGGTTCTAGAGTCTGGCATCTTGAAGACAGCTTTCAGGAGCCGTTATGGGCATTACGAGTTTGTGGTTATGTCATTCGGGTTGACTAATATCCCAACTAATTTTATGAAGTTGATGAACCGAGTGTTTAGGCCCTATTTAGACATCTTTGTGATTGTGTTCACAGATGGTATCTTGGTTTATTCCATGAGTAAGGCAGATAATGTCAACACTTGAGGGTTGTACTCCAGAGATTGAGGGAAGAGAAGTTGTATGCTAAGTTCTCAAAGTGAGAGTTTTGGCTTGAGTTTGTTGCATTTTTTAGACATGTTGTGTCAAAAAAGGATAATATGGTCGATCCGGCCAAGGTAACAGTTGTTTGTGAGTGGGATAGGCTTACTTCGGTACTGAGATTCAGAGTTTTCTTGATTTAGCAGGGTATTATTGGTATTTTGTTCAGGGTTTCTCATTTATAGAAGTCCCATTTACTAGATTGACTCAGAAGGTTGTAGCATTCCAGTGGTCGGATGATTATAAGTTGAGCTTCCAAAAGCTTAAGGAGTTTTTGACTTTAGCACCTATTCTTGCTTTACTCGAGGAGGGAGTTCCATTTATGGTATATTGTGATGTTTGAAGTGTGGGCTTGGGTGATGTATTGATGCAAAAAGGGAAAGTGATAGCCTATGCTTCTAGACAGTTGAAGGTGCATGAGAATAACTACCCTACCCATGATTGGAGTTGGTTGCGGTTGTGTTTGTGTTGAATTTGTGGCCACATTATTTTTATGGGGTGCATTGTGAGATCTTTACCAATCACCGAAGTCTCAATACATCTTTGCTCATCCTAATCTGAACATGAGGCCATGTAGGTAGTCGGAGTTGATTAAGAACTATGATATCTTTATTTTATATCACCCGGGAAGGTCAATGTGGTGGCAAATGCTTTTAGCAGAAAGGCTACTAATATGGGGAGTTTGGCATTCTTTAGGACGGAGGAGAGGCCCTTAGCTTTGGAGGTTCAGTCGCTTGCTAGGCAGAGGGTCTGTTTGGACATTTCTCCTCCTCAGAGTATTTTGGCCTTTGTTGAGAGTCTTCTTTGTTTGATTAGATATGTGCTCACCAGTTTAAGGACGCTAGGTTATGCATGATTCATGAGAAAGTGATGAAAGGTGAAGCCAATGCGGCTATTATTGATTTTGATGGTGTTTTGAGGGTTAATGGTATAATTTATTTGCCTAAAGTTGGGGATTCGATGAAATTAATACTAGAAGAGGCCTATTGTACTAGATATTCTATTTATTTGGGTGTGGCTAAGATGTATCATGATCTTAAATAGCATTATTGGTGATTTGGCATGACGAGAGACATAGTCGAGTTCATGGCAAAGTGTTTGAATTGTCAAAACGTGAAGTATGAGCATTAAAAGTCCGATGAATCGATGCAAAGGATGCTCATTCCCGACTGGAAATGAGAGAGAGTAACTATGGAATTTGTTACAGGTTTGCCCATGGCTTTGGGCAAGTTTGATTCAATTTGGTTGGTTGTTGATTGATTGACCAAGTCACCACACTTCTTACCAGTGAGGACTAGCTATAGTGTGGAGTAGCTGGCTAGATTGTATATCTGAAACATTGTCAAATTGCACGTGTGTGTCAATGTCTAAATGTATTAAAATATATTGTACTTGTTTTGATTGAAAAAAAAAAACACAAAAGTTTCACTATGTATTAAAAATGAATTATGCACATAATAAAGATATATTATAATTATCTTAAAATAAATTAAGCTTAGTTTAATTAAAAAATCCGCATTATATATTAAAATCATATATGAAAAATTATAAAACTATTCAAAATCTCTAACTTATTTATTGAAAAAAAACTATAGTTTAAAAATATTACTAAAAATAACTATACTATACTCATATACCAAATTGAAGGTATCCAATCTAGTTCCTAATTATTCTCAACTGATACTCATATTTTTAGCTAAATTTTTTTAAAGAAAAATTAGGGAAAAATAATTTTAAAAGAATTGAAACACACATTCTCTCTATCCTCAATTCCCATCCCATCCATGTTCCATTCTAAAATTCATATTCCCACTTTTCTCTCCTGAAGCTTTTCTCCTTTTTTTCTTTCAAAAATCTCCCAAAAGATTTACATCACAATCCCACTGATTCAGGAAATCAAATTTTCCATTTGCGATTTTATTGAATTTTAGCAAGATCAGCAAAGTAATATTCCCTATAACTAAATTGTATTCAAAAAAAAATTATATTCCAATAAGCCAAATATACAAATTTAGAATAGTAGCAAGATTCCAAAAAATTGTATTACAAACACGACGTATTCCATGCGAAAAAAAGTATTCGTTATATATTTTGTATTCCAAAAATACATTACAATCAATGTTGAATTTATAGAACGTTAGCAAATTGTATACAAAATTATTGTGTATTTCAAATATATAACATATAAAACAAATTAAAAAAATATTCAACCATTCATAGTTTACATCTGAGCAAATTACAAAGTAAAAATTGTATTTCGAAACTTAATTGTATGTATCTCAAAAAAATTACAAAATGTTTTAGATTGAAAATATGATTTGTATCCATCATCTAAATTGTATTTTAGGTGCAAATATATATTTGAGACACATAAGCATATAATTATGTATCAAAAACCATACAAACAGATAAGCATAAAAACTTGAAATAGATAAATACACAAATTTTGATTCTTCAATTGTTGTATCAAAATCAAAATGCATTCAGAATAAAAGTTTAAATGTTGTATCCAAAACACCTTGAATTTGAAATAAACTTTCAATTTTTAGTGTTCAAAACCAATTAAAATTCAACGAGTTTTCTCAATCAATTATCTTCTATGAATCCAATTTTGTATTCAAAATCTTTTTCACCGTATCAATCTCCTTTTGTCAACAAAAGTCTTGATCAATCATCTTGCCTTCCACGAAGATGGAAGATTATCGATGGAGAATCCAAAGTCGCTAATGATGGATGAAGAAGACGAGAGAATTAGTATCCTATTTTATTCTCCTAATGTGTAAGATAAATGAAGATATATTTCTAGCACTATTCACCTAATTTGAAAGATTATCTCCCATTATTTTCTCTGATTTGTTATTTCTTAGTTGTAGTATAATAAGTTAAATCAAAGAAAAAATACATAAAATCAACCTCATAGCAAACCAAAATATAGCCATATTCAATAAATATTGAAAATATAGCTAATGAGTCTTCTTAAATGTTAAAATATTGCTATTTTGTAAATTACTCAATCATATAACTATAAATTTGGAACTCTCAACGTATCATCTAATTAAACTTACTTTAATCCGAGTCTAAACAAAATATGTCTGACATTTTGGGGATGTTTTTTTTTTCATCAATCTCGGATAGAGCCAAAGATTCACTATTTTTTGGCTTTGAGGTATGATGAAATAAAACAAAATGACTCTTTAAACTGTCTGTGTTTTTTCAATTGTGAAGTAGCAGTTAGTCAATGCAACTTTCGACGCTCATCATGGATCATCCAAAAACAGTCGCGCTATGCTTTTAAACATAGGGATCAGGCTGCGTACATCCGACCCCCCTTACCCCACAATGGTCGGGAGCCTTTGAGGCATTGGGGTAATGTTGTATTTTGGGGATGTTTTTTTTCCAGTTGTCCAGATATTTGGTGAAAAATATGCCAATGAAGCAATTGGTGTTGCATTCCCAAAGAATCGAGCAATGAGAGTGTATGCGCATCTGATGAGTGATGACTGGGCAACACAAGGAGCACGGACGCAGACAGATTGGTCCATGGCTCCACTAACAGCTTCTTACAGGAATTTCAATACTTAATGATCAGGCATCGCAAACTCAAGAACTAAACTCTAATGGCAGAAATAGGCTCCAATGTGTTATGCAGAAATACATGATCTACAATTACTGGGTAGATGCTAAAAGGTTCTCTCAAGGCTTTTCTCCTGAATGCAAATGTTCAAAGTTCTAAAGGATCAAATCTATGAATGTTGTCTGTATTATTATCTTGGTTTTCGTTTCTATTCTTTAATTTTATTCTGGGATATCAGGGGAACAGAAAAGGAGCAAAGAAAATACATTTCACTACCTTCGTTCAAGAGATCAGGAACGGGCTGGGGGACAGTACTTACATCAGCTGGAAGTGAGGATCTTACACAAATCATGAAATATACATGAAGTTTCTGTAGTATAGAGCTAATCTTTGACAACTAAACTTTAGCCTTACAGATGATTATTGCATAATATATTTCATCCAAACCTGGAGAGGTAGTGGCTTAAAATGGCTTCTCGAATTCATGTGTCTGCTGCTCCCACACCCTCAGAAAGCCTATACAAATATAGTAAGCATATGCTTAGAGAACAAAGCCACCTATAGCATCTTTGATTTCATCTACAAAATAGAGAACACCACATACATGTGGAAAAACATACAGGCATTATTGCACATGCCTATGGCTGTGGAGAAGAACATCAATGAACTGACCAAGCTAAACTACACGTCATTCAGCAAACCACATTATCATTTCAAAAGCCTAAGGTCACTCTCATCGCCATGGATTTCCTCATTGCTTACCTGTCCTAGTTTCCCTTTCTTTTTTCAGACTATTTTTTCCTACAGCATTCATGATATGTAGAGCTTCTGACAGTAAGACACTTAGCAATGGGACACATCTGATAGACCAGCACACCAAAACAAAAGGCTTATAATATGTGCGGGATAATTAAAGATCAAATGAATAGCTATATTATGTGCACAATAATTAGAGATCAAATGAATAGCGAAAACACTGTGCACAATAATCAGAAACAAGCAATCGGTGAAATCTTTAGTGAATGCATAATATAGGATGGATCATGGAGCAACCATATGCACAGGATTTCCTCCAAAAACACCTCAGTTAGTAATATCGAATTCAAGTGCATGAGAAAAGATCTTTAGCATACTTATTGGTATTTCTCCCAAAGACATATATATTGAATCATCATCTCCAAGCATTCCCTGAAGAAAAAATAAATTTCAACAAGAAGTTTGTGAAGAACATTCATCAAGAGTTATGCCGCTCTCAGCTGCAAGCGAGCAGAGAAAACAACAATAGTAGAGTAACAGATTGAATCAATTCTACAAAATAACTGCCAAAAGACAAATTACGAAAATCATGGCACTAGTACCTCTCCATTATGCAGGCCAATATCATTGTGTAAAGAATTCATATTTTCTGGTACAGAAGAACAGGTTGATATATCATTTCCAAGCAATTCTGATATCATCAGTCCATAACCATCCTGAACATCAGGAACATCGTTGGTACCATGGGGGTTATTAGACAAACCACCGGATCCAGTAAATACAACTTCAGACCTGTGTATGACATCCCAAAATTAGACGGGAATCATGATATGCAATGTGACTATCCTATAACATGTTTATGGATCAATTTTCTATCTACTAGACTGAAACAAACAAAAGACACAAAGCCATATCAAAGTACAAATACATAAATGTTATAATCTTACCTTGTTTCTGGATTATTCAAAGCCTTGTCTTCTTGTTCAGAATCATTATCCAAATCAATTACCTCAATGTCAATATGCTCAAAGGCAGATTTAGCA
This sequence comes from Solanum sejunctum, assembly GCA_025642045.1. Classification (NCBI taxonomy): domain Eukaryota; kingdom Viridiplantae; phylum Streptophyta; class Magnoliopsida; order Solanales; family Solanaceae; genus Solanum; species Solanum sejunctum. Next base: position 6,072,579 of record JAOTQJ010000011.1, on the reverse strand, counting down.
TATTGACTAGCTGTATTGCAGTTACTATTCATGGTCAGATCAATATCAACTGGTGCTTCTTCTTTTACGATTCCAGTTATCCCTGGGAAGATATTAACAGGATCAGCAATTTGAATCTCATTCATAACAGACGCTTCCAAAAGATTGAGGTCACAAGTTTTCAAGGATCCTGGAAAAAGTTGTTTTTCTGTGAAGTCAGTACCTGGCTCCCCATCACTCTTGGTAATCAGAGGAACGTCAACCAACGTCTTCTCATCTAAAGGCAACATCACTCCCTCGTTAGGCGAGGTCCCTGGTTCCTGTGAATTTGGCCAGTCTTCCATGGAATTAGAATAATACAGAATACCATCTGAGAGAGAACACACTGATGAAACCAATTCTCTAGATTTCTTAGCTCCCCCCGTACAATCATCATCATGCTCTAATGCTCGCTTCTCTCCTCTTTCCAAGTTACTAGAAGTGCAACTTTCAAATCCAGATTCCACATTTGTTTTGTCCTCTTTTATTACCATGCTGTCTCCAAGAGATGAGGGACCCGTCTCATTTACCTGCTTAATGACATGAGAAGAGGATGATTTTTCCTCCATATGAAGAGGTTCCGACTTGCCAGAATCAAGGTTTCTTGTATCATGACTATGAGGAGATGAAATTACGCCAGCAGAAACATCCACATGGTTCAGTTCTGAATACGTTTGAGTATCCTTAGGAAGCTCCATCTCGTGGATGTTCGCATCTTCGATGACTGCATTAGCACAAACCTTTGGAACTCTATTTGCCAATGAAGAGCGAGTTTTTTTGGGAACATGCTCAAACCTCCAGAGACTAAGCAAATCCTTACTACTCTTGTGCATAGGCTTATGTTCTTCAGTACACAGCTTAACTTCTACATCCTCCTTGGCAGCTTTTCTCTCCAAATCATCATTATCGTTGGAAACATCAACCTGATCAACTTCTATTTTTGAGGCTTCCATTTCAACACACTTTTCATTATGTTGTCGTTCATCCTCTGCTGGAAGATTAGCTCCAGTATTAATAGGGCTTGCCTTTTTAACTGCATCATCCTCTGCCTTGTTTTGGTCTATTGGCTCTGAATCATCCGGCGAGTTCCCTGAACTCTCGATCTCAGGATTTATTTTCCTAGGAGGGGAATTTTGCAACACCTCATCACTACTCTTAGCTACTTTCTGTCCGTCTCTATTTTCAGAAACAGCATTATCTTGAGCATCCACATCAGGAGAGTTCCTGACCCTACTCCACGACCCATTTTTTCCTAAGTCTCTATTGAACTCAGAGCCATAACTTCTAAAAGTTCCATTTCTTCTACTTTCTCTCATAAAGCTTCTTGAACCCATTGCATTATATTCATCAGGAAACCATTTCCTACCATGGCCTACATCACCTGCAGCATTCCCCAAATAAGAAACAGCTGACATTCGACCTTCCACAGGGACTCCCATAAAATCAGCCTCCTGCGAGCTAAATCCCTGAAATTCTCCTAGCGGATTCTTTAAGCTACTATTTTGATATTTCCCAGAAAGAGCACTTGGCGGTAGCACTCCCTTGGAAACAAGGTACTCAGCTGCCAACCTTCCAGCTTCCATGAAAATTTCATTTCCATGTGGCAGTCCAAACTGCTTTGACTGGCTACGCCTAAAATCAACCCTGCTATAGTTTCTGAACTCAGCACGACCTCTCACGAATCGCTCGGGTGAAGCTCCCATACCCATTGAACTAGACCTATTCCCACCTACAGGACTTCGATATCTTGCATGCATGTTTCAATAGATCGTCTTTGCAATCCCAACCCCTAAATCATAAATAAGTCTGTTATTCTTTTGACCAAGTTCCTAAATATATTCCTTCCTTGGTAAACCCTAAACTGAAGTCTCTAACAATTGAAATAGCTTTGAAAATTTATTACCTTGGGCAATATTTTTGTCGAGTTCCAAAGCTGATGGTTTTTAGGGTTTCAGATCCTTTTCTCCATCATCTTCATCAAAATTAGGTTTTTTTGTTTCTGTTCAATTTTTATAATTTTATTTTGTGTCCAGCAAATAATCAAGGTCAGGATCGATGATCGTCGTCTTGGAATGAAGAATAAAGTGGGAAATTGCGGGTTGTTCAATGTTTTATGTTCATCGCTTTCTTTCTTACAAGGAAACACTATATTAATTGCTTTACTTTAATTAAATTGAAAAGGAAACAAAGTCAAGTGCGTGATCCACCAACCTATTTTTCTAATTATAATAACACATTACCCATAAATTCATACCTTTCTCATCTCACCAATAATAAATTAATTATAATAATTTATTATGACAAGGCCTAAAATGTCAATTACTTTCTCCATTCTGTTAATTTAACATATAAATTAAAAAATAGTAATAATAAATGATACCGTAAATTAAGAACTAAGTGTGAAATTATTTCTTAATTTCATAAGGTGAATAAATATTATTGGATATCTCAAAATAATATATAGAACAAGTAAATATCGACGGAGGAAGTATTAAAAATGGTACAAAAATGTCTTTCATCCATTTATTGGGACTAAAATACCTCTCTCATCCACGTTTAGGTCCAAAAATGTTCTTCATTAGCCTTTTTTAGCTTAGCGTAACCCTTGAAATTAATCACCCTCTCTTATTTTTCTTTTTTAAATATTTATTATGTTTTATTTTCTTATTTAATAAAATAAATCTCCATGTCTATTAGATTTCTTTTCATAATTTATCCAAATCGAAATAATGTATCTCTTTAAGGATCAAAGTGATTCTTTTAAAAAATAATTAATTAAAATAATTAACCGATTGGCTTCTAAAAAAGAATTTTTTTAAGAATATATAAAGTTAATAAAAAAGTAAGTTTTTTAATTTATCCAAAGAATAAGTTTTTGTTTTTTCTAATGTTATATTAAAAATAATAAAAAAATATTCAAATTTAATTTAAATTAAAAAAATTAAAGAAAGCTAAATCAATTTTAATAAATTGCTTTGTTCCTTAATGTTAATTATTTTGTCTCCATAAAATACAAGTACGTGTAGATTTTTTTAAAAAAGATTCAAAATATGTATTCTTGTAACTTTAGATTTTTTAAGGGAGTTTTATTAAAGTTTTTTTTATAATTTATTAAATAAAAAAATATACCTTCTTCATTGCCTTAATTTTTTTCAAAAAAAAAAAACTACAATACAATTACTAGTTTATATTTTTTTTAATCATATTTTTCACATATTTTGTCCAAATCAAAATAATATATTTCTTTATAACCCAATAATAAACTTTAAAAAAAATTATAAGTTTTTTTTTGTAAAAAAAAGAATTGAGGATGTGGGTTTACTTTATTACATAAGAAAATAAAACACAATAAATATTTTCTTTTAAAAAAAAGGGTTGTTAGTTTCAAGGATATAAGTGAACTAAAAAAGTGAATGAAAGACATTTTTGGACCCAAAGGTAATTGATAAGGGCATTTTCGGCTCAATAGATGGATAGAGGAGGGCATTTTTGTACCATTTTCAATATTCGAAGGCATTTTAGATTATTCTCCTTTATTTATTTATCCTATTTTTTCAATTCATTTAAAAATACTCTTTTTTGTCCCATATTATGAGGGCACTTTTCATTTTACATGATTAGTAAGAAATTATTAATGTACTAATGAACATGTCATGACCGAAAATGGGCATAATGACACTCGTCTTATCCCACCGAGACAAGTCAGCCTACAACCAAACTATACATTAAAAATGCAGAATTATAATAAAAATGAAAGTTTAATTATGGATAATGAGTCAACTTAATGAAAAACTCTCAAAACCTGGTTATCACGTGCACAAGCTTCTAATGTATTATAATACATTCGAAAGAAAATACAAGTTCCAAATGATCTTGTTTCTAGAATAGAACAAAATCATAAAATAGGAGTAAGAAGTCAGCTGGGATGACAAATAGCTACCTCTCACAATCTCCACAGGAAGCCTAGACAAGGAAAGTAGAGTGTATCACTTCAATCTAGGCTCGCAACCTACAAGATTGTTGTGGCAAGGGATAAGTACTAAACACACGGTACTCAGCAAGTGAACTACTAAACACAAAATTAAGCAATATAGAATACAGTCATCGCTCTTGCAAGTGAACTACCTAATGGATAGATATCTCTAACTATAAGCCTCAATCAGTCATCGCTCTTGCTATCTCGTCAAAAGAACACGGGCATAACTCAATACTAACGAACATAACCACGTACGATAAGATAGAATAAATAAAGGGAAGTTTCTCACAGTCTCCATAGCCTCTTAAAGATATGTACAGATGTCTCCATATCGATCCTTAAGACTCTACTTAGACTCAACTTGTATGCATGTGAGACCTATGAACCTAGGCTCTGATGCCAACTGCAACGATCCAAAATGGGCGTGATGACACTCGTCTTATCCCACCGAGACAAGTCAGCCTACAACTAAGCTATAACATTAAAAATGCAAAATTATAATAAAAATGAAAGTTCAATTATGGATAATGAGTCAACTTAATGAAAATCTCCCAAAACCTGGTTGTCACGTGCACAAGCTTCTAATGTATTACAATAGATTTGAAAGAAAACATAAGTTTCAAATGATATTGTCTCTAGAATAGAACAAAATCATAAAATAGGAGTAAGAAGTCAGCTGGGATGGCAAACAGCTACCTCTCACAATCTCCACAGGAAGCCTAGACAAGGAAAGTAGAGTGTATCACTACAATCTGGGCTCGCAACCTACAAAATTGTTATGGCAAGGGGTGAGTATCAAACACACGGTACTCAGCAAGTGAACTACTAAACATAAAATTAAGCAATATAGAATACAGGTACCCCCAAGACTCCAACCAAACCCCCACAAGTACAACCTGCATAAAATCAGTCCAGCATAACAGTTCACAATGTACATAGCATATAGCTCAATAACCACACCAACTATTATATATCAACAACACCAGGGATTAAGTGCATCTATCACAAGATTCACAAAAGCACTCACACATTTATAAATGATAAAGAGAAGTAATGCAATGCAATGCAATGTCAAGTAACATGATGCATATCTGACCTAGTGATACACATTCACTGTCTCACAGTCTAGGACCCATGGAAGACTTCTAGTCCATGCATCTTTCGCGGCGTGTGACACGACCCTCGAATCATAGTATCCATCGTGGCGTGCGACACGTCCCTCGAATCAAAGAGCTATTATAACAGTTTTGCAGGGTTAATTTTAGAATTTCTAAATGAGGGTCCTACTTTTCTTTATTTTGACCTCGAAATTGATCTGTCTTTGTTTCTTGCACTTTTAGTATCTAAACAACCGTATTGACTTTGTGATTCTATTTTTGACAGGATAACAGTGATCAGAGGTTGTTTGAAAGGAAAAAACTCTAGTGAAATACATTGGAACGCGCATGTTTAGCGTGCAGGTAGGCTACAATGTCTCTTATTTTAGACTGATTTTGAGTATGTAATGTAGGTGGATTTGCATAAGTTTGAGTGGGGAATTAGTTGTATGTCCCATGGTTATTAGATTTCCTATTTCAATTAATAATTGGGATTGACAAGTACTTAAACTGTTATTTTCAATCATCCATTCCTTCTGTGTCTGTTTTAGCTGAGTTTGGAATTTATTGGAGCATATTTGGCTTTAGTTTAATTTATAACTACACCATATTCTTAATCAAAATGTGTCTGAAATTGTGCACACATGTTTCAAATATAAGAGGCTAGGAAGACACTTTTTGGACAATATGTTTATTTCTCAATCAATGATTTTTTTGAATTTTATGATTTATGTGCTTTACAGAAATTGTAATCTCTACTTCATATATGTACCTTTTTCATTATTGGATAAAATAATAATTAAACTTTATATACTTTATTAAGACCATGCATCAAGAAGTTCAAACTACGAGACTCTCTGAAAACATGGTCAAGTCTCCACGAATGCGAAGGCCAAGGCGTTTGCCCTTTGTGAACGCGGAAAGGGTTACCACAAATGTAAAGAAAGGCCTCAGAGTTAGATATCAACAATTTCAAAAGAAAACGCAAACTTTAAAAGAATTCTCAAGACGTGTTTGAAATCCCTTATGCACTAATCATAAATGTTACTCTATTAAATTCGACATCTTTTACTCAATGAAATCGTCAAAAATTAATTTGGAGGTCTACTTGACCAAAACTTCAACTTAAGACTCAAAAGGACCAAAACGCTCTCAAAACTCTCCAAAAATACACTGAAGCTCTTCGGATGACTAAAATCACCTCTTGAATCCAACAAAATAATCAAAATTTCAAGAATATGAATGAATGTTGGCGAAAATCAAACCTTTGGACTTTCAACTTAAGACTTCAAATCAACAAAATAACTCCAATTTAGAAATAACGACTCTCATAGACCAAATTTCATATTTTGGAGCTGATGGAATTAATAGAATCATTCTAACGGCCATAGCTTTGATTGGTATCAAAAATTATTTTTACTTAGGCCTTTCAAAACTCAAGAATTTTAAAATTTCACAACTTTTCGAGAAGACATCAATACCAAATCCTTAAACAAATCAACATGACTTGGAACAATTGTCAAGAGGGTAAAATAATAATTTTTTTCTAAAAGTTTCAAAAATAACATTGAGGGTCATTACAATTTATCGCCAATTATATTTAATAACAAAATAATAATAAATTGTCAAAAAGAATTTTTTGTTATGAGAAATTTAACTATAAAGTTCATCTCTAAGTTAAAATTTTGCTATTATATTTAATTTTTCATGAGGTACACACATGAATGCTGAAATTAGTATCTCTTATTATAAAAGAGGGAATTTGAGATGAAGCAGGTGCCTCTTTGTTGATGTGCCTACTTCAACAAGGGCTTTTTAAGAAAAATAAATAAATAACTATTATTTTATTTTATTTTATTTTATTTTATTTTATTTTAATATACTTGTTGTATAATTTTTTTTAAAATTATGTAACCCGCTTAATCATAATATTTACATTTAAATTCATATACTTCAGTTATAACTTTGTTATTTCGAGTGTCAGTAATATTTGTGTATATTGTGAGCAAAATGTCAACAATCATTGACGAAAAATATTTTGCTTAAGGACATCTCAATTGGCTTTTTCATATTAGATTTGTCAAAAAAAAAAGATGATGATTTACGACCACACACACACACATATAAATTTATTTTGTAGTAAAAATTAAAAATTATTTAATTATTAAATTTAAAATTAATTAATATTAATGATATTTATTTTACACTTAATGAGATGATTTAATATTATTTAATAATATTATTAAAAAATAAATTTATGAATAACTATTATGCATGTGCATTGCACAAAATTTTCATAACCAGTTTATATTAATAGATAATTCCAAATATATATAATAAAATAATTAATTTATAATAAATATAGTCATGTTTCTATTTACAAGAAAAATAGCTAAAAAAAAAAGGACATGGGCTCAAATCGGACCAAGATGCTAGGCCTTCTTTTGCTTTTTTTTTTTTCTTTTTGGGTCATTTACATAAATAATACATTATTTAATCTAAATTATGAGTTTTAGCATAATTTTTGTTGACACCCAATTTTTACCCTCCACGGTGTCAAATTAATCACCGAGCTTTATTTTATTTTTATCGATTTTTGAACCATTATAAAAAAATAATTAGGCGCGTAGGGGCCACGCGCCCCCAATATTGCATACGCCCGATATATCCATCTCTTCTTCTTCATTTTTCAAATGAAAAAACCAAAATCAACAACCAGAAAACGTAAAACCCTAAGTCGACGTCGCCGCCGTCCCATGTCTTCTCCCTCCTCGTCAACGCCGCAACTCTTTTCTCCCTCGTTGTTCCCTCCTCTTTCTTGTATAGCGAAGCATGACGCACAACACCAACAAAATGACCCACAAACCTACACAACGCCACCGCCAATAATATTCGACCAAAACCAGATCGCACTCGCGATTTCTCTGCCATGTCTGACAAACCCATAATCCCATTATTGTTTATCCCTCACGCGTGCCTGCAAAATCAAGAAACCCATACTCCCCTGTTGAATAGAGTCGTTGCTTTATTTTCACCTTTATAATCCCTCTCCATCTTCGATTTAAGGGGGACGAGTTCAAAAACGGAGAGGAATTCGAAGTCGGGGGAACGAGTTCAGGGACGGGGGTGGAAAGGCAGTTGAAAAACATCCATAGAAGGCAATAACCGGAGAAAATCTCAATCCTCAATCATTCAATACGAATTTCAGAATGCTTCCACCAAAATCTTGATTCGTCGATTTAGAAATTAAAACACCTGTTCTTTGAGTCAAAGGATTGGAAAGAGCTCTTTGGAGGTGTTGAAATTCACTGTTAAGCTTGTCGTCCCAGTTCCTGCCCCTAAAAAGGTAATACTCTAATTCTATCTCTCATGTCGAGTTTTGTATATTGTGGTTGTATCTGATTGCTAAAAT
>JAOTQJ010000011.1:6053881-6063976 GCA_025642045.1 Solanum sejunctum | reverse complement strand
TAGAGAGAAGGCAGAGAGAAATAATATTAGAGAGAGATATTTCGTGATAAAGTCCAATGGATAAACTCCACGACGATAAGATTATAAATATTAATGATATTCAGATATTTACAATTACATAGAATACATGTATATAAGGAAAATAAACAATACATAAATATAATATCAGACTCCACTACTTAACACATATATGGCCTACCAAGCCCCTAGGTATGTTATGTTTTTGGAAATTATATTCAATAATCTTGGAACAGATGATCGTCGATCACTAGCTTCAACAAATTGTTAAAGGTTACAGTTAAATTTTATTAAACTTGAAATTTTTATTATGAAGCAAGTGAAATCAAAAGTTTAAAATCAACTAACCTTGTAAATCATCTGTTATTGTCAAGTCATATAGTTTTTCTAGTTATGTGTTGGTTAGATAGCCACACTAAATGATATACGCTAATTAATTGAATCTTATATCAAAATGGAAAAGAAAGTGAAGATGATACATGTGTTCTGAATTCAACAATAAGATAATTCATGCTATAAATTTGTATACTCTATCAAATTAGAATGGATAATATAAGTTATGAACTTAAATCGTCATACATTAGCTAGAAGAAATATCAAACTATATGTATATAAAATGATTTCCTGATTGTGTTTTTTCCAAATGGCTTTGATATACTACATTATATGAATTAATAATTTTTTAAAAATAACTCTATTTTAATTTTTTTTTCAAATTTTATTTTTATAATTATACGAAATATGTTATCGTTATCATATAGATATGTGATGAAAGTGACCTAGTAAACAAAAGTTGGATTTAGAATATCTAATAATTGCAGGAGTAGATATTATAGATTCCCATCAATTCCTTTGTGTGCTGCAGAGGATGCAGTAATCATTCTTTCCACATAAACTATATGTTTTTGCTTATATTCTTTCTTGTTATGTTATGTCTCTTTCATTTTTATTCTTCTTTAATTCCTTTCCCAAATCTTTGCAGGTTCTCGTGCTTATAAGTAACAGCTAGCTCTTGTCCTGTCCTTGATCATTCTTTTCTAAATTTTGTATAAAAGATTTAATTAATTTGAATTTATGTCATCTAAATTTATCAAAATAAAAAATAAAAAATGTAATGTTTTCATTATTTATCTATATGAAAAGTTTGTAATGGAGATTTTTATTTTGTGTGTACTAAAAAGGAAAGGTAAACTGAGATGACTATAGTAATGTCAAGCGAAAATGAGTATTGATCGTATTTTTAATTTGACGAATGAAACAAACTCATCACGCACAATAGAACAAGTGATAGTGAATCCATTCTTGGTAGGACAAATCTTTCATTAAGAGGGTAGAGATCTTATTTATTACATTACATTTTTTGATGATTGTCCTTTCTTTCGTAATTCATATTAGATGATTTTTTTTTGTTTCTATATTAATATTATAAATAATGTTAAATAATCTCTTTTAGTTATGTGTTATAGTAATTTCTTTTAGTTTGATTTGAGACGTTTCAAAATATAAGTATCAATTTTAAATGAGAGAATAAGATTTTGCTGAAGTTTCCAAGATGAGATAATTTTATTAATATATAATTAAGCGAAAAATGAAATAATTCAAACATCGGGATGGACTTGGGCCTTGTTCTTTTTCAGGAGGCCCAAAGTCCGAAAGATTTGAACACAACAAATTAGAAAAATTATCTAAATATATAACTTATTTTATTATATTTAAAAAAAAATCTATCATTTGAAAAAAAACTCTCCTATTCTTGGATACATGATTCATAAGCAATGTATTAAAATATTGAGTGATGTATCTAAAATTATGATGTGATTAGGGATGGCCATGGGATGAGACAAGGTGGGGCGGATTTAGAGCTATGCAGGGCGGAGTAGGGTGGATGCGATGCGGGTTAAAGTTGGTATTTTTTAAACTAATGCGGGGCGAGTTGCGGGTTTAAAAAACCACATTAAAATATGAAAAAATTAAATTTTTCTAATTAGTAAAAAATTAAAGATATAAACTTTTATATTAAACATTGACTTTAATTTTATTTTTTTCTAAAATTTAAACTAGATATGTTCGGTAAATTATTAGTTGTTAAAATACAACAACATACCCCAGTGCCTCAAAAGGCTCCCGCTCATTGCGGGGTGAGGAGGGGTCGGATGTACGCAGCTTAACCCCTATGTTTAAAAACATAAAGCGTCTGTTTCCAGATGACCCACGAGGAGCGTCGAAAGTTGCATTGACTAACTGTTGAGATGTTAATTAGTGAAAAAAATTAAATTCAATTAAAAAATAAAAAAACTTTAAAATTTAAACGTGGCTGGTTGAAAATGAAAAAAATCATTATGCGAGGCGGGGCAGGGAAGGGCAGTTTAAAAATTTACTAGTTGAGCTTAACCTATCCCACATTCGCCCCATTGCTATCCCTAGATGTTATATGTTAAAAATTTGAGTGATGCAACCGAAATTCATATATTTTTGAGAGTTTTTTGCAATTTGAAAAAAAAATGTAAGTAATTGGCTGACAAATTAGCCCATGAGCTCTTGGTCTCAAGGAGAAAATCTCGACAGTAGGGCCCAATGGGACGAAGTTTTGGGCTTGATAGACAAACTTTTCCAATTGATAGGCTTAAAGCCTTACCAATATAGCCCATTTACTATTATGGACTTGGTTTTTTTTCATAAAATCTTATTTTATTTTATGTTTATTTATTTATATATTAGTTTAATACACATATTCACGTTTGTTATATGTATGAAATATAGTGGCCGAGCCACTCTATGGCTAGGGGCCCGTTTGACAGAAAATTATATTTTTTATATATAATTAAAATTATTTTTAATTTATATATAATAGATGTTGAATCTCCTTTGATTCATTGGTGTGCTTGCTTTTTCAGATTTTGACCCCTTAATTTAAATCCTAGCTTCGTCCATGATAAAATACACATACTTTGTCCAACTCAACTGCTAAGTTGTTACATATAATCGATTAACGGTAAAAAAAAATGTAGAAGATTTTTTTAAAATTAAATTATGGTGTTTGATCGACTTTTTTTTTCCTTTTCACTTTGCATGTATGATTTTATTCGCTCAACTCTAAGCAAGTACTTGGATTGGTTGATGTTTAGCGGCTTTTAACTTTTAAATATTTTTTAAAATTTAAAATTATTCAAATAACATAGAAAGTGTTTAGTAAAACTTTAAAAAGTATCAAAAAAATCAAAAATCAAAAGTCAAATATTACTTCTTCATATGGCAAAAAAGCTTCTGTCCCGTGCATGCGTACACATAATTATAAAAAGGAAAATATGGTCAAATAATTAATTATGTTTTGCTACTACCTAGCTGGCTCACAATAAATTTTCAAAAAATAAAAATATTCAATAAATTATTTGTACCAAAAGTACTAGATAGATCTACCCTAGATAAGATATATGAGATCCTTCGTACTTCTTTAATATAATTTTAAATTTTAAACTTTAAAATAAAAAATTTTCAAATTGAAAACACACTTATTTCAATAAGCTCTATACTATGTGAATATATTTAAATTAGTTGAATCGATATAAATTTATCATGTTCGATTGTACTGGAACATAAAATCTCAAAAGGTTAAATTGTATATTTTTTTTCAATGCCATATCTTCTTCTTTATTTATGATCAATAATATCATATAAAGTGAATTAATAATGTCATTTATTTTACTAGTGTATGTTGGAAGATGTCAAATCAATATACACTACTTAGTACGTAAATATGTTTCTATGATATATTTCATTATATATATTTTGATATTTAAGAAAAAATAATTAATAATTTTTATAATCTACCAAGTATTCTAAAAACTGATGATTTCAATATCTAAACATGTCATGACATATTTTTGGTCATATATCATATTACTAAGGATATAATAATTGAAAAGATATATTCGAACGATTTAATATATTACAATTCAAAAAATATACAATAAAAGCATTTCTCTGACTTAAAATGAGCTCGATAATAAAGTACTTAACCACTTCAACATAGGGCAGGTGAGGACATTAAAAGGTCCCTCATGCCGCGCGAATTGGAGTAATTAGGATTCAATGATCGGATAATTAATGACTTTTTTACACGTAAAAATTATAAACTTTAGAAAGAAAATAGTATTTGAAAATTGAATATTTATTTGGATATGAATATAAATTAAAGTTATTTTTAATTTTGGTGAGTGATTTAAAGTGAAAATTATGATTTTTTTTAAATTTAAAAAACAGAGAAAATTCCGGTGGTTCTATTAATGAGTCTTCCCGATGTAAATTTATTTTTGTTGTACCATATTACCAACCTATCGTAAATTGGACCGCAATGATAATCGGAACATGGCATATCACCAATTCTGCATATCTTTAGAACGTCTGACAAAACGTACCTTTTGCAATTAATTTTGAAAATAATTATGGGGAATGAGATTGGGGTAGGGTTCGATTGGTGACGAGGAGACAATAGACTTAAAACTTATTCATTACAATTTATTTTTTCTACTTTTATTTTTAAAAAACTTATATTTTTTTTAAAAAATATTTTGATCAATTAAACATAAAAATATTTTCCTCCGAATCAAACACATCCCAAAGGTAAAACGGGAAGTGTAGAATTAAGTTTTTTTGGAAAGAAACAAGAAGCAGATTGCAATGTCGTAAACTGGATGTGACTCCTTTCCATTTCTCATTCTCTTCATATTTCTCGAGTTTTTATTTGGATAAAAGATATGTATCATGGTTAAATATAAATAAATAAAATTTAATTAATTAAAATAAAGTTCTAATCATAATTAGGATTGTAAAATTCATATATGTGCTTTCAATTGTTTTAGTAAATTTCATAAATTTTAGTTCCAAGTAAGAACTTAAAAAAAATGAGGAGGGATTTCATCCGACTTGTACCTTATTTGTTCAAAAGTCATTTCTAGCTATTAGACACAAAATATTGATATGACAGGATAAAAATATGTTTCACCTAATTATGTGTAAATATTATAATTTTTCACCAAAGGGATTCAATGAACCCCTTAAGTATAGAGTAGCTCCGCACATCAGTAAAGGTGGGGTGGTTTATTAAAAGATTAATTTTTTGAAATATCTAAATGAGGCTACAAAAAAATTTGGATCCAATCATCATGTGACATCATTTATTGGTCCATATATTTTGTATTTGCCGTTGAGATACATACATCTTTGTCTTTCATCTTAGTTTCATTTTATGTTGAATAGGTATAAATTTATGTGGATTAAAGCGTTCAACATGTACAAATCTAAACGAAGGTGTTTAACTAAAATTTGCAAATAACTTTAATAGGCCATACGCACATGAGTTAACCCTTAAAAATATATTTTTATCACCTAAATGGTATAATGAAATATAAAGGTAAAATCATAATTTGAAATGAATGACTTTTATGATCTTAATTATAATATGTACCAAAAATATCCTGAAAACTCATGGTTCTGATTTCTAAACATGTTCATGTTATGACATATTTGTGGTCATATATTATGTTACTAAGGATATAATTGAAAAATTTTTAAATTTGAACGATTATAAATATTGTGTAAAATGTATCTTGGAAAATATATGATAAAACCAACTTCATATATATCTAGAGATGGAATTTGAAATATTTTTTTTATTTAGAATTGATAAATAACGTATTTAATTATTTTATTACAACCTATTGATCTCAGTACTTCTCAACTTCATAAGGTAGATGTGGACATTGAATGCACGAACAACCTTAAAGCACTCACACAGCCCATTTTGTCCATGCTCTTAGTTAGTAGGTGTTTACAGGTAAAAATTGTGAAATTTGAAAATATAACAGTAATAATTGATATAAAGTTTAAAATGATAGTATTTAAATATTGAATTTGTGTTTGGACTTAAATATAAATTAGAGTTGGTTTTAAATTTTTGTGAGTTTATGTAGGAATATATCAAATATGTTGTTGTTGTTTTAAATTTTCGTGAGTAATTTAAAGTGAAAATGCCTGTTTATGCTTTAGCTAGTGATTAATGAGCCATGTGAAGCAACTTTCCCTAACGTGATATTTTTTTTTTGGGGGGGGGTGGGGTCTATTATATTTAGTAGGTATTTACAGGTAAAAATTGTGAAATTAGAAAAAAAAAAAAATAGTAATAAGTAATATTTGATAGTATGGTCCATGATCCCTTATTTTGGAAAAATCAAAGAATCCGTTTTGTATATAACTCACTTCCTTACTAGAACCTATCAACTACGTACAAATATTCATGAATCTCGTTTTCTATTAAAATGTTCCTTATTCAATTCACCTTTTTCCAAAAATTCACCTATATATAAATCTACACATCTTATGTTAGAACAAACACTTGAAAAAGCTCCTAGCAAGTTCTATAGTACAATATAATATGACCACACTAGTACCATCAGAATATGTTGAGCCAAGTACTCAAAAAAAGAGCAATGTGTCTGACCATTTGGAGCCATGGCTACAACTGGAAGGCAAAGTGGTGTTTGTCACCGGTGCATCGGCCGGGCTTGGCCGTGAATTCTGCCTTGACCTAGCTAGGTCCGGGTGCAGAGTCGTGGCTGCCGCTCGTCGGGTGGACCGGTTGAAGTCTCTTTGTGATGAAATTAATACATTGACTAGTTCAAATTCTCATTTGGTTAGAGCTATGGCTATTGAACTTGATGTTACTGCTGATGGTACAACTATTGAAGCATCAGTCAAGAAAGCTTGGGATGCTTTTGGCCACATTGATGCTCTTGTCAACAATGCTGGCGTTAGAGGTACGTGAGCAAGGTGTAAAGTTTTTATGATAGGAAAAATGCGAGTTTAATTTTAATAAATCCCAAAGGAGTAATAAGATATGTAGGATGAAAATTTTGAATAAAAAATCTTTTAAAGATTTTTTTTTCATGTTAATGAGAAGTCCTTTCTTGGGATTCGTATTTGAGAAAAAGAGCTATAGTATGGTCAATTCCTATATAGACAACTTTATTACTACGGTAGTCATGAAATAAGTAGTTTCACATGAGTAATAAGTATTGTAACGGAGTTATATATTCTTCTTCATCCTTAAGTAGAAATATTAAGCTTGAGTCCTCTTGATATAAATTCATGAATATTGAATCATTAATCTATTGCACTAGACATCTAATAATTGTTCTATATATATAGTATAATTTTTTTGATATAAGTTACTTTTAACTCCATTTGGTGTTTATATATATAGGTGGAATAAACTCTTCAGTAGATATTTCTGAGGAAGAGTGGGAAAACACTTTAAGGACAAATTTGACAGGATCTTGGATGGTTTCCAAATATGTTGGAAGACAAATGCAAGCTGCAAAAAAAGGAGGCTCAATTATTAATATTTCATCAGTTTCTGGTTTAAATAGAGCTTTATTGCGTGGGAGTATTGCTTATAGTTCCTCCAAAGCTGCCATGGATTATATGACAAGGGTTATAACTAATCGTCCTTAATTTTTTAATTTAAATTGTATTATAGGGAAAATTGAAATGATACTAACTCTTTGTGAAATTTGCAGATAATGGCATTAGAATTAGGAGAACACAACATTAGAGTGAATGCAATAGCTCCAGGTCTTTTCAAATCAGAGATTACTGAGAATTTATTGAAAAAAGATTGGTTGAAAAATGTGGCAAAAAGAACTATTCCACTCCAAACATTTGGTACAACTGATCCAGCATTGACTTCACTAGTGAGATATTTGATCCATGATTCCTCCAACTATGTATCTGGCAACATATTTATTGTTGATGCTGGCTACACACTACCTGGATTTCCTATCTTTTCGTCTCTTTAAGTTAAGATGAATATCACTACTGTTAGATCTTTTTATAACAGTCACCTTTTGTAACAATATTTTACTCTAATCGTCAATTTTTTTTGGAAGCGATCAAAAGATATCCAGGCAAATGATGCTGTTATAAAAAGATTTTACTGCATATCAACTATGCACTGTTTTTCTTTTGTTACAAATTTTAGTTGTAATTTATTTCAAGAAAGAGAAAACTATTATGAAATGTTTCCTTATATGTACCTATTCTTGAAATAGAATTGCAAGGAGTTAAATATGAATGGTCCCTAGCTATAAATTGCCATTTAATATGTTGGACAGCTAAATTCAAATATATTCAGAAGATGAGTGTTGTAGATATGTGGATGTTCCGTTATATAAAATTTAGCAAGATTAAAAAAAACCGGTAATATTTGCTAGAACATGCATGGCCGGAGCTACTAGGGTAATAACTCCTTTAAAAAAATTACACTCTATATACAGTGTTAAAGTTATTTTTAATGTATATATATATGTGTGTTGAATTTTAGAATGACTGACTTTAAGTGCTATTATTTGATTTCAAAGTTTAACTATTATATATGCTTAATAAGTTTCTTGACATATACACATTAATAAACAGGTTAAAATATCGGAATATCTTAAGGCATCGCACTAACAGATACAATATGTCCATTTCTTTTATAAGTATATGCTCAAACTTTTAAGCATATCTTGTTCTATTATTTGGCTTTCTTAATTAAATATGCTCAAACTTACATTTGGAGTTTAGTTTCAATTATTTGGCTTACTTGCACTTGTTTTTATGCATCGTGTGCAAATTAATCAAACACACAAATTGAAGAATGTGGCATACATTTCAAATAAGAATTCAACTTGTATACAAATCATTGCCCTGATATACACATGACTATTTCATCGAACACTTGTTACCTTCCAAGCTAGCTTCGGATTTCAGATTCGTTGCCATCATCATTAGCTTCAGATTCGTAGCCATGAGTAGTACTTTGACTAGCTTGTTGTTCCTGGAAAGCAGAGAATAGTGATGCTTCAGATTTCTATTTGTATAAGGAAGTTGCTTCGATTGACAAACATAAATAGGTATCTTAATATTACTATTAAGACAGAAAGAGAGCACTAGATTTAATTGATAAAACTTTGAAGTGAACTTCTCTTGTGTCCATTTATTTAGATCATCTACTTTCACCTTATCATCATTGTTCACCCGTCTTCATTTCAGGGCACTCATCAATCTGCACACCCAAGAGAGATGGAAATTTAAGAGCATGTTCCGTCACAAAGAAATGCCTCAACTTAGGCAGCATTAGAAGCTTCAGCTCTTAAAACCAGGGAAATAAGGACATGATTCCTTCTCCTTGCTGTTCCTCTTCTTTGATCACTTCTTCTATTGACCGTCAGATTCAAAACAACTCTGGCCACTGATGGAGACATCGAGTGTCTCAATTTTCCACACCTATATACGTCCAATTTAACAAGTTCGCTGAAGTGGGCAGTTGGAAGTTTCTCTCTTCCTTCTGTATGCTCTGTCTTAATATTTGTTGCCCGTACTCTTTCTCTGCTTAATTTTGTTGCTGCTACTGCCCACTCCCCAGTAGACCACTAGAGCTGAACTATAGTGTTGCTCATTGAATCAATTTGTCCTTGTTAGTATTCTGGTTTTTATTTAATATTGCATTTCTTATGGTGCAGCGAGAATTAGGGAAATATAACAGGACGACACAATGAGATTAAAAAAATGTTGGTTTTGTTCCTAAACTATATATCCAGGCCATGGTATTCAACTTGTTCGAAATGACACTAAGGCAGGCTATTAACTTGTTGATTTAAGTCATTTAAATTTGGTTTCCATTACTTGTTATATGATTGTACTGTACTTTGATCAGGGCTAGCGATAATCTTTCACACGCAAATGATGCATAAATTGAGCTAACCATTTAATTTCAATGTGATATTACTCTGTCTCTGCGTGAGCTCTTGGATACGATAGCTTGAGAAAAAAAAAGATCTTTTTCCTGATACAAAATATACCTTCTTCGTGCTAATATTACTGATACAAATACAAAGTCTCTTGGCAAAAATTGTTAGGTTCCTGTGAACTCATGGATTATAAAAATAGATCTGCCAGCGGCCCCACAAAACGTTAGGCTCGTGCCACTTCTTTCATAAATCAACAAACAATGGTGTAGGTATTAGGGGATGTTCAAGTTAA
>JAOTQJ010000011.1:6023657-6050188 GCA_025642045.1 Solanum sejunctum | reverse complement strand
TACACCAGTGCATAGTTTCATTTGAGTTGTTACTTCATATACAGTATTTCCTGCCTTACATATTTAGTATATTATCTTGTACTGACGTCCCTTACGGGGGACCTACATTTTATGCTGCAGGTACAAGTGCTAGTAGCTCTCTCCAGTAGGTGTATAGGATATCCAGTTGCTATTATTAAGCTCCAGGTTGCTTCGGAACTTTGTGCATCTAGAGCTTATATTTTTGTATTGTATTGTTTCGATGCGGAGCCTATCCCGACCCTTATCAGATACTTTTCCTTATCTAGAGGCTTTGTATACTTTGTAAATTAAAGTATGGTCATGTCTCGTTCTTTAGACACTGTGGCCTCAACGACCTAGCCATATGTATTTTCTCTTGGCTTGTTATCACTGTTTATTTTTTCAAAGGCATGTTAAATGTAGAAATCACTTATAATATGCATAGAAAGTGCATGGATACAGGTTGGTTCTCCTGAGACTTATCGACAATGGGTGCCAGTCCACCCTAATGGGACTTTGGGCATGACCGAAGTGGTATCAGAGCGGGTCATCCTAGGGAGTCTACAAAGCCGTGTCTATGTAAAGTCTTGTTTATTGATTTGTTGTTGACCACATTTATAAGCAATAGGCTATGTGGCATTTAGGAGTTATTAGTTTCTTTTCGTTATTTAGATTGTGTCATAGAGCTAAGTATAACAGGTGGATTGCGTCTAACCCTAAATTGTTTTGTACAGTAAGTGTGCCACAAGAACAAAGGTAAAGGGAAGGGAGTAGAAGTGGTGGTTCGTATACCTAGTATGCTGAGACAATGAAGTGAGGCTCAATATGAATCTCTATCATAGACATCCCCAACTCCTCCAACTCCTGATGAACCCGGAAGTAGTGAAATTCCCCAGAACCACCTATCGATACCACCATGCAAGATTTGAGAAATGCAGTCTAACTATTGACTTGTATAGTTGCTAGCCAAGGTCAAAGATAGGAAGGTCAAGTTATAGGTGCAGGTGGTGCGAATAGGGCAGCTGGCACGAGGATACGTGATATTCTTAATTTGAACCCTCCATCCTTCACCGGGCAGATCCTAATAAAGATCCCCAAGATTTTATTAATCAGATTCAGCACACTTTAGATGTTGTGCATGTGAGTGATACAAAAGCTGTCGAGTTAGCGACATATAGGTTGAAGGGTGTGGCTATATTGTGGTATGAAGCTTGGAAGCAATCTAAGGGTACAGATGCACCCCCAACTACCTAAAAAGAGTTCAAAGAGGCATTTATTGATCATTACTTGCCATTAGAGATCTGACAGGCCCGTGCAGATTAGTTCTTGAACCTCCACCAAGAGAATATGAGCGTGAGGTAGTATAGCCTTCAATTTAATTCCTTGGCTAGGTATGCTCCTAATGTAGTTGCTACTACGACAGATAGAGTTCATCAATATGTGGATAGATTAGATACATATATGGTCAGAGACTATACCATTGCTTCCTTGAACAAAAATATGGATATAGTGAGATGCAAGCTTTTGCACAGAAATTGGAGGATCAGAGGCAAAGGAGAAGGATACAAGAGTTAGAAAGGGCGCAATCCAAGAGGGCTAGGTCTATAGGGTAGTTTACACCATCCCAAGATGAGCTTAGACCTCAGTTTTCTAATAGACTGTCTAGGCCATCATCCTCCTACTCTGCAGCTAGTGCTCCACTACAACTTCAGGTGTCTAGGAGAAATTAGTTTGGTCCAAGAAGTGAAAGGCAAGGCACCGGGACAATGGGATATTCAACAGGCAAGCAAATGAACCCTACACAACCTTATAAATAGTGTGGAAGAAGTCATTTAGGTATATGTCGTGTTGGGACAGATGGTTGTTATTGGTGTGGTGCGCCAGGGCATATGATGAGAGATTGCCCGAGAAGATGTGTGGGTGATATAGAACAACCTATATTGCCTGAGAAGATGTGTGGGTGATATAGCACAACCTACTGGATCAGTTGTTGCATCATCATTGTCAATTTGTCCATTAGGTAGGGGTCAACAAGCACCTATGGGTCGTGGTAGAGATGTAAGAGGGGCAAATGGCTTTAGCGGAGTCCAAAATCGTATTTATGTACTGGGGAGTCGGCAAAATTTGAAAACTTCACCCGATGTGGTCACAGGTACATTGTTCACCTTTTTATATAATGTATATGCATTAATTAACCCTAATTCTACACTATCATACATCACTCCACTAGTTGTTAGGAAGCTTAAGAGAACACCTAAATTATTGAACAAACCATTTGAAGTATCTACACCAACTAGTGAATCTATTATGGCTAGAAGGATTTATTATGACTGTGTAATAACTTTTTGTGACCATGACACATTGACTGACCTTATTGAGCTAGAAATGGTGGAATTCAATGTTATTATAGGTATTGACTGGTTAGCTTCTTGCTATGCCACCGTGGATTGCCGAACTAAGAGAGTGTACTTCCACTTTCCAAATGAGATAGTTTTTGAATGGAAAGGCAATGTTAGGGCACCAAAGGGGAAGTTATCTCTTATTATAAGGCTAGAAATATGATATCTAAAGGGTATATATGTCATTTAGTTAGAGTAAGGGATGTGGAGGCAAAATTGCCAACTTTTAGATCAGTTCCAGTAGTGAATGAATTTGTGGATGTGTTCCTTGAAGAACTTCCAGGCTTACCTCCAAAACGAGAAGTAAGTTTTGGTATTGACTTACTTCCAGGCACTCAACCTATTTCTATCACTCTATATAGAATGACCCTTGCAAAATTACATGAATTAAAAGAGCAGTTAAAAGATTTATTGGAGAAGGATTTTATAAGACTTACTATATCTCCTTGGGGTGTACCAGTATTATTTGTACACAAAAAGAATGGCACCTTGAGAATGTGTATCGACTATCAACAATTGAATAGGGTGAGAATTAAGAATAAATACCCCTTCCCCAAGATTAATGATTTATTTGATCAGTTACAGGGTGCCAAATGCTTTTCAAAAATTGATTTGAGATTAGGATATCACCAAGTGAGGGTGAAGGAGAAAGATATACCTAAGACTACTTTCAGCACACTATGGTCACTTTGAATTTCTTGTTATGTCATTTGGTCTAATTAATACACCAGCAGCTTTTATGGATTTGATGAATAGGGTATTCAAGCTATTCTTGGATGTGTTTTTGATAGTTTTTATAGATGACATGTTGGTATATTTAAGATCAGAAGAGGACCATGCAAATCACTTACGATAAGTGTTACAGGTTCTTCGTGATCGATAGTTGTATGCCACATTTGCTAAATGTGAATTTTGGCTAAAATCAGTGGCATTATTGGGTTATATTGTGTCTGATAAGGGAATAAGGGTTGATTCATAAAACATAGAGGCTATGAAGGATTGGCCAAGGCCAACGACACCCACGAAAGTTCGGAGCTTCCTAGGGTTGGCAAGTTATTACAAAAGGTTCATTGAACTTTTTTCTTCTATTTCTGCATGTCTAACAAAGTTGACACATAAGGCAACCAAGTTCCAATGGAATGATGCATATGAAAGGAGCTTTTAGGAGCTAAAAAATAAGCTAACTTTTGCACCTGTGGTAGTACTTCCAGAAGATATCGAGGGGTATGCAGTGTATTGCGATACTCCAAGAGTTGGCTTAGGGTGTGTACTGGTACAACATACTAGGGTAGTTGCTTATGCCTCTAACCAGCTATGACCACATGAGGAAAACAATCCAACACGTGATCTTGAGCTAGCAGCAGTTATGTTTGCCTTGAAAATATGGCGCCACTATTTGTATGGGGTTCACGTTGATATATATACTGACCATAAGAGTTTGCATTATATTTTTAAGCAGAAATACCTATATTTAAGATAATAGAGATGGCTAGAGCTAATAAAAGATTACAACGTTGATATACTATTCCATCCGAGGAAGGCAAATATGGTAGCCGATGCTCTGAGTTGTAAGGCAATCATGACTACTGGTGATCAAGCTGTGGTAAGACAAGGAGTGGCTAAGGATCTACGTCAACTAGCTAGTTTGGTAGTTTGCCTTCTCGAAACTCTAAAGAAAGGGGTTATTGTACATATTGCAGCAGCATCTTCATTGGTAATGGAGGTGAAAGCAAAATAGTTCGAGGATCCTGTTTTATGACGACTTAAGACAAGGTGAGTTAGGGTACAATAAAGGGCTTTGGTGAGTTAGGGTACAATAAAGGGCTTTGACCTTACACAAAATGAAGTGCTTTATTGCCAACATAGATTATGTTTGCCTGATATTAATGGATTAAGAAAGAGGATAATGGAAGAAACCCATCATTCCCGATATTCAATCCATCCAGGATCAACTAAGATGTACCATAACCTGAAGGGAATGTTTTGGTGGGGAGGCATGAAAATGGACCTTGCAGAATTTGTGGCTCAATGTCCAAATTGCTAGAAGTAAAAATAGAACACCAAAAGCTAGGAGGTTATATGCAATGTATAGAGCTTCCACCATGGAAGTGGGATATGATCAATATGGATTTTATTACCGGGTTGCCTTGCTCATTTTATATGTTTGACTCCATATGGGTAATAGTTGATAGTCTTACAAAGTCAGCACACTTCTTGCCAGTCAGGAGTGATTATACGACTGAAGACTATGCCAAGCTATACATCAAAGAGATAGTCAGGCTACATGGAGTCCCAATCTCCATTATATCTGACCGAGAATCTCAATTCACTACAAAGTTTTGAAAGTCCTTCCAAAGGAGTTTAAGGACACAAGTGAATTTAATTACAGCTTTCCACCCTCAAACAGACGGTCAAGCAGAACACACCATTCAGACACTTAAAGATATATTGCGAGCTTGTGCATTAGATTTAAAAGGTAGTTGGGTAGACCATTTACCACTTATTGAATTTGCCTATAATAATAGCTACCACTCGAGTATCAAGATGGCACCTTATGAAGCTTTGTATGGAAGGAAATGTAGGTCACCGATTGGATGGTTTGAAGTGGGTGAAACCATCTTGCTTAGGCCAGATTTAGTACAACAAGCCATGGAAAAAGTTAAGGTAATACAGCAGTGACTAGAAATTACCCGAAGTTGTCACAAATCATATGCAAATGCTAGAAGGAGAGGACTAGAATTCTCAGTAGGGGATTGGGTATTTTTAAGGGGTCTCCAATGAAAGGGGTTATGAGATTTGGTAAGAAAGGAAAATTGAGCCCATATTATATAGGGCCATATAAAATTATTAAGAATTTTGGACAGGTTGCATATGAACTTGAGGTACCCCAAGAGCTTTCATTGGTTCATCCAGTTTTTTATGTCTCAATGCTTCAAAAATGCATAGGTGACCTATCCAGTGCCACTCTTATTGAAGACGTGCAGGTTACAGAAGATCTCACATATGAGAGGTAGCTATTACTATTCTAGATCGTCAAGTTAAGAAGCTAAGAAATAAAGAAATAACTTTAGTAAAAGTACTTTGGATAAACCATCGAGCAAAAGAAATAACATGGGAGGCCGAGGATGTGATGAAATCAAAATAGCCTCACTTATTTGAAGCTAAAGAGGAAGTCCAACATGAAGATTTGGGATACTAATAGGTACGTGTGATTGAATACTTAGTGTGTTGTCAAAAGTTTATGTAAGTAAAGGTTTAAACTTGGTTAAGCTATCCAATTGTGCTAACATTCGAGGACGAATGTTCCTAAGGGGGGAGGATGTAACACCCCACATCTTGCAATACTAGTACTATGCAAATGAAACATGATATGGTTTGGTCAAATTAGTGCCCATTTTTTTTAAAAGTTCTTGAATCTCAAATTAGAGGGCGATATGCATGTCTAACGCTGAAGAGGGTCGAGCGTAAATAAGTTTTAAGTCAAATTGAGTAGATCACGACCTTAAACGAGGAGAAGAAGTGAGGTACTTATAGGACTTAGGAAGCTAATAGGTGAGTCACCTACTTGCTTAGCTTAAATTTGCTAACTAAATGGAGATGAGGTACGACGTCGAATTTGTCCAAGTCCGATAATGAATAAAGTCTGCATTAAGAGTGTAATTGTAGACCGTGTTTTACCATTGTAAATGGACAATACTTACAGCCCAATATGAATAATAAAAGGGACCAGGTACATCACAATCCACTTGTGTAATTGGGTCCAAACTAAGTGAAGAGGAATTAGGAAAATGGGCAGCCAAGGCCCATCAACTTTGAGACCCATTTAGGCCCAAGTGTGAGGGCCAAGCTGCTTCCTCACCATCTTTTTAATATTTAGTAATATGTGGTCAAAACCTCAAGACAAAGTCGGCCAAGGAGAGCCTTCTCAAAAACAGCCCCTTAAATCATTTCACTTTGGAACAAATTTTTAGCTTCCTAAAGACTCTTCTTTTTCTCTTTACTTCACTTCACAAGACAACCAATACAACCCTATAGTGTTCTTGAAGAAAACATTAATCTTGAAGCCTAAAGTAAGTGGAAATATCCATGTATTTATTTATACTTATCCCATGACAAACAAGAAGTATATGCTAGTTATGCTTGTGCTGGAAAATTGGACGGCATGTGTCCTAAGGATTATTGTGAACTTTTCTTGCTATTCAAGAGGATTTCTCTTATTGATTGGATGAATTATGAAGTAAGAATTATATTTTTAATAAGGTTTAGTCTGTTAGTGATGTAACTAAGCTACTGCACCACTTTTACAGTCCGCGAAAGTGAGTTTTTATGGGATATCGCAATTGTGTTCATAGTACGAACTTGTGGGCTGATGGATGGAAGCCTATTGCCTCACGTCCTTCATGACTACTTTGGTACTATTATAAAACTATTTTAAGGCTGTTTTTATGTATAAATGTGATGAGGATAGTTTGGGTAAAGTTGAAACAGGTTCGGGATTGTCGACGTCAAAAGGTAGAGAACGGATATAACATTATGCCTCCTATTTGTATGTTGCATAAATTGTTATATGTTGTATTTTGTATTTTGTGGGCTGTTGTAAGACTATTATAGAACTAAAATAGGCTGCACATGATATATATATATATATATATGAGAGTGTGTATTAGAAAATACGATTAGAGGCGAAAAGGTTGAAAGAATACGTTCGAGTTTACAATTATACGCTTACTGCCCGTATGTTATTTTTTTTTATGAGATTAGCCGCCAAGATGCATCTATTAGCTGCTAATGCTAGTTTTAGCACCTACTATGTTATAGATAAATATTTGGCAGAAAGGAAGGTTATCTCGCGGTAATAGCGAGGTCGTACAACAAGGTATGTCTACTCGATTTCATATTACTTGGCATGAAATCCAGATTCTTCCTTGACACATAAAGGCACTTGCCAACTCCAATACAACTATTAACCATGTCTCCACTCTTTCACATGTTCATATCCTCCCATACATAGTCACCTTCAAATTTGCATATATACTTGGATACCAAGATACACGAGTTCATTCTACCAAATAAAGTTCATGTGTTGTTCTACCTTCGATGCATTTCATTACTTGTGCAACCTGCTTCTTTCATTATGGTGTTGTCTTTTGTGATCATTCACATGTCATATATTGTATCTATAGTCCTGCAGTTCCAATATTATGAACACCAAAAGAATCATCTCAAAAGTAATGAAAGATAAAGTATATTGCTTTGTGATGGGTGGTAACCCGAGGGGTGGAAGAATCACCTAGTCAGGGTTGATCCTATCCCGGGGGATAGCCCAAGGGGTGAAAGGAAGCCTAGCCAAAGCCGATCCTAATATAGATTTACTACTGATTAGCTGGTCATTTCTATTACATATTGTGCACAGATTATACATTAAAGGTAAAGTAATAAAAAGAATATAAAGTACATGATCCCATAGTATAACTATGGGGTGGTCTCTTATCCTACACCAGTGCATAGTTTCATTTGAGTTGTTACTTTATATATAGTATTTACTGCCTTACATATTCAATATATTATCTCCTACTGATGTCCCTTACGGGGGACCTGCATTTCATACTATAGGTACAGGTGCTAGTAGTTCTCCCCAGTAGGAGTACAAGATATTTAGCTGTTGTTACCAACCTCTAGGTTGCTTCAGAGCTTTGTGCATCTATAGCTTATATTTTTGTATTATATAGTTAGTTGATATGGGGCTGTTCCGACCCTTATCAGATACTTTTTCTTATCTAGAGGCTTTATAGACTATGTAAATTTAAGTGTGGTCATGTCTCATAATTTGGTCACCGTGGCCCCAACAGCCTAGCCATATGCATTTCCTCTTGGATTTTATCACTATTTATATTCTCAAAGACATGTTAAATGTAGAAATTCCTTATAATATGTATATAAAGCGCATAGATACAGGTTGGTTCTCCCGAGCCTTATCGGCAACGGGTGTCAGTCCGTCCTAATGGGACTTTAGGCATTGACATATTTATTATATTAAAATAATAATTTTTTAAAATTACTCCTATTATTTATTATTTTTTTATCCCTGTGAAAAGTCAATAAGAGACAAGTAAAGATTGACAGAGAGAGTATATATTACAAAAATATAATTTTGAGTCTAAGTTTTACTATTTAAAAATTTTAAATGAACTTTGAGTTTGGACTCTTATTATTTTAATACTCTATTTAATTTTTATTCTTAATTATCTTTAATTCAGCCCACGGGCCAACCCGACCTATATTGCAGAAGCCCCACAAATTAGTAGGCTTATTCAGCTTGGGCTATCAACAATTAACCTAACCGAGGTTAGGGTCGAATCCACAGGAAACACAAGGCTTGACTACAAGACTTCACTACTAATCATTTCTAGTATTTATGACTACAATATCTAAATATGGGAGGGGGGGGATTCTTTTGTGATTCAAAAACAAACTAAAACAGACACTAACTATATCGCAAGGAAACACTCAATTTTGGGAATAATTTGGGAATTGTGTTCCCCATGGTTCATCAACTTGATTACCCTAGATACATAACTATAATTGTGAGTTTCATGCAGTACGGTAACTTAGGTTCTTCTATCCCTCTTGTGAGGGTGAAGGTCAAATTTCACCATGTCACTTGGTTGGCCACCATGGGAGCCAACTAACTGTTACCAATAGTCCAGTCAACCTCCACTTGGTCAGGTTTGATTGATTAGATGAGAACATATCAATCGAATTCTGTCATCTACTTCTTTTTTCCTATTCATCACTACCTTGGCTAGGATCGTGATAGTAGGCACGGTTTAGTGTTGGCCACCACCAAACAAAAATAAAAATGAAAGAAAATAGATAATACATGCAATACCCTAAGCATAGAAATGCAAGAAAACTAGGTTATTTCAAGTCAACTACCCATGGTTCCCACAACCCCAAGTTATGGGTGCTTAGCTACTCATTGCTAAAGCAAAACACAAAAAATGCATATAATACACATAGTTGAGAGTTTCACCAATAACAACGAAGGAGATAGGCACCACAAGTTGCAAAACCACAAGTCTGATTGATCAACAATAAGTACAAGGCAAGATTTGCAATCCCCAAAATGGCTTTTCTAAGAAAGAACAATAAACTACCCTAAAAACCTAAGAAAAGCTTCAAAAATGTAATTCTAAAATGTCTACTGGTCGAACTCCTAAAAAAAACCTAACTTCATCTATATATAGTATCTGTAAAATAACCCTAGAATTTACGCAAAAAAGACAGCTGGTAGCTGATAAGTCTTGAAGTTACAACTTGTAGGATGACCTACGAGTCGTAGTTAGGGTCTAATATTAGGTTCTTGGCATCTTGGACTGAACTGGTATGACCCATAGGTATGAGTCGTTGCTCGGGGTACGACTCATATATTTGTTCCATAGTCTTGGTCTTCAGTTTTTGGTCCAACATTTTGGCTCTCTGACTCTTGCTATGAGTCTACCTATATGAGTCATAGTATGTATTATGACTCAGATACTAGGCTCGTAAAGGTGACCTTCACTTACAAGATTTCTGATTTTTTATGTCTGATTCTTGCTACGACATAACCTATAACTCATAGCATGAGCTATGACTCATAGGTGGGCTCGTATGGCCTATGCTTCAGCAAAATCTATAACTTTTCTTCAAAATCATGCCAACCTAACTTTTCTGCAAGGTTAAGACAAAAACACATCAAAATACTAAAAAGTCACTTTAAGAACTCACAAAATCCCTTGTTTCAAGCACCAAATATGTTGTATTTTAACAACATATCAACACCCTCAACTTAGAATTATTGCTTGTCCTTAAGCGAGGACTCAGTCTACACAGAAAAATAGAAACACATAGTACTTATGCTAATGGCATATATATCAACTCCTCTGATTTAGCTACCCAACTACATTTTCAAAATAGGATTGTAAAATTACATAGCAAACAGGAATATAATGAGATATCTGGCAATCTAACTATGATAATCTAAGGGGCATCAACTGTCCACAATCACTGGTATAGTCATATGCTACTCAAGTATTGCAAATTCCCTCACTAGAAAGAAGTACCTTAAGCTCACTCACGAACATTCATAAATTATGGACCGAGGAAACATTCTTACTCTCACAATTGAAATTCATGCACAATGGCTATCACCATAAGCTTGGTCCTATACTCATTTTTCGATTTGGTTCCAAAGTGGATTTTGATCACTTTAGGACTTATTGGCTTGTAACATGGGCTCAAGGGCTTTGGTACGATATTTTAGGCAAATAGTGACTAAAAGCTATCCTTGAACAATGTTACCAGCACTTTTTGCTTTCATAATCCAACCCTTTCACTAATTCTTCCCTTATTTCCCCATTTCAAGCTTTTCCCACGCTTTTTCTTTCACTTTTCAGATGTGCCTTCATTTTGAACTCATCTTTGCTAATCTTTTCAACTCAAGATACTCTTTCTTTTTTTTCTTCAACAGGTTTATGATCATTCATTTTCTTACTTTTCACCCTAATTAACTACCTCACTTTTGTTACTTTACCACAATAAGGGCCACCCTCAATTTAGGCTTTTAGCCTAAAGTGAATTATACAATATCTATGCCTCAAACCAGGGCAACCAATGTAGCCACCCTCAACTTAGGCTTTTAGTCTCAATCAAGGTTTACATGTTCAAGGATAGATCAGGGCCAATATCATGGTATTTCATCAAACGAGGTAAGGTCAGCAAGGTTCCAAGAAACATGAGTACATATGAAGTTCAAATATTTGGAACAAGGGATTCACTAGTTCATTTGGTGGGTGATTAGGCAAAAGTGGACTTACTATCGGAACAAAGGCCTAAGATCACTTCCAAATCAACCAAATTACCAAACCAACCTTAGAGTACTAGGGCAAGTTCTGAGTCCATACAATGCTACATGAATGTATCAAAATAAGCTCACAACACACATGATAATTACATCCATAATCAAGTATAGACTCACAGGTCATACTTTCAGTCTCAGTTTACCTTCATAATATCAAAACACACATTGTCATATACTTAAAAATGTACGAATGCATCAATAACTACAATCTCAAAAATTTTGAGGATACCCAATTTTACATCAAAAGTTTAAAGAAAATATAAGAACTATATATATGCCAAAAGATAACATTACTATGCATTTACAAATCATCTATACTTCCTAAAAATGCTGGTTCAACAGAAAATAAAATATCTACATAAAAAAAGAAACACGACAAGAAAATCTTGGGATCAAAAATAGGGGAAGTAATGGACTTGAGACTACTCAGACTTCACCTTAATCCATAACTTCCACCATCCCATCAAAAGATGATACTTTGTCCTCAAAGTAGAAACACAAAGAAAAGGTACAAGGGGGTACATTGGGTTGCCTTCTAGGAAGTGCCTGATTTATTGTCGCAGCATAACATTGTCATCTTCCTTCATCAACTATCATCGAGGGTCCACACCTCACTTTTGCACTCATTTGGGTGTTTAATGGATTGGCTAATATCAAAAACAACTTTTGCATCATTAACCCTGAATCATAGCTGACCTGAATCCATATCTACTAGGGCTCTTCCAATTGCCAAAAATGGTCTCCCCAAAATGATGGGTACCTTAAACTCAACTTCACAGTCGAGGATCACAAAATTTGCCAAAAAAATAAATTTATTGACTTTAACAAGCACATCCAAAAGGATTTCCTTCGGCTTTTTAATGGTTGATTTGCTATAAGCAACTTCATTCTTGTCAGGGTATGAGTAAAAAGGCCAAGCTTTTTGAAGGCATTAAATTGGTGCTTGCTCCTAAGTCGCATAATGCTCTTGCAAATTCAACGTAACTGATAGTGCAAGGGATGGTGAATGCCCTGGGGTTTTTTGATTTTTGTACAAGGTATTTGGTCATAATCGCACTACATTGTTGGAGTTCTTCGAGAACTCTTGTCTCAAAGTGTGTTTCTTAGTGACCAAATCCTTCATATATTTGGCATACTTGGGCATTTTCTTCAAAGCTTCTAGAAGTAGGATGTTGATGGAGAGTTACTTCAACATTAAGTGTTTGAATTTACCTTCCTCTTCCTTTGTCTTAAGTCTTTGAGGGAAATGAGGAGGAGGTTTGGGAATTGATTGCAATTTCTCAAGCTCCCTTAATTCTTCTTGTTGCATTCCAACAACATTCGGATCTTCTCCCTCAACTTCACCACCAAGACCCTTCTAATCTACTTCATCAAAAATCACTAGCATAGGAGGATCTACTGTGCTTTTGCCACTCCTAGTCATCACCACCATGCAATGCTCTTCAATTTTAGGATTCAAAATCGTATTGCTTGGTAGGGTGCTCTTTTGGCGTTGGTTCAACTGTGAAGACACTTGTCCAAATTATTGTTCAAGTTGCTTGATGGCCACCGAGTGAGACTCTATTTTTGGTTAATACTTGAAATATTCGCTTTCATTCCCTTTAACATCTCATCTTGATGGTCGACACATTTCAACAATTTTTCAAACATATCTTTGATCCTAGAGTTACTTGACCTGATATCACGATTGTGAGGGGGTGTATAAGGACCATTCCTGTAGCCTTGTCTTCTCCCCCAATCTGTGTCTGACACTCTTTCTCTCATAGTATCCACCCTGATTGTCTCTATACATCCCATCATGGTTGAAGTTCTGACC
The DNA here is from genome assembly GCA_025642045.1 of Solanum sejunctum. NCBI lineage: Eukaryota > Viridiplantae > Streptophyta > Magnoliopsida > Solanales > Solanaceae > Solanum > Solanum sejunctum. Next base: position 6,037,074 of record JAOTQJ010000011.1, on the reverse strand, counting down.
TTGATTCCCAGAACTTTGCCTCCATAGTCTATATTGGACCCTTGAGGGTTGTTCTGAAAACCCTCCACTAGTTGCTTACAAAACATGCATCCTCATCAAAGAATTGATCATCATAGGTAGGAGCCTTCGAAGGTTGGTGAGTGACCACATGGATGCTTTCTTGGTTTTTCTTCAAGACTAAGTCCATGCTTGTGCGAAGTTGAGCAAGTTTCTCCATGATCTTTTCGTTCACCTTTGCTTGCTCATTGTTTGTATTGATCGCACAAGAAGGTTTCATCACACCTCCCTCTCATTTTCCCCATGCTCTATTTGTTTTGACCACTTATTCCATTCTTGCAGCTATTAATGAAAAAGGTTAGTTTAGAAACATGCCTCCCATGATTGTATCGGTGCAAGCTTGACTATTCTCGTCAAGTGCTCGATAGAAAATTTTGACCAAGGTATCATCAACAATCTTGTGATCGGGAACCATCCTCAACCATTTATTAAATCTCATGTTGTGCTAATAGAATCACCTGACAATTGCTCAAAGTTGTTAATTTGGTCCTTGAGCTTCAACTTCTTAGATCTTGGGAAGTATCTTTTAAGGAATACCTTATGAAGTTTAGCCCAACTTGTGATAGTGCCTGGAGGAAGCTCAGACAACCATAAAACTGCATTTCTAGTCAATGACAGTGGGAAAACTCTTAACCCAACAACAGGAGAAAGGTTTTGTGTCCCCACGATACTTTTACACACAAACACCATATTCTGAAGATGATGGTGGGGATCCTTCGAAGGCAGCCCTATGAATAGACCACAGTTTGGTGAATTTGAAGCAATCCACTCGATACTATGAACTTAGTATCTGCCGATAAAGAAGGCAGTACATTAGCACCGGTAACATCCATAACCATAGGGTTCAATCGATATTGATTCCATCCATAAGCATCTTCATTGAGGTCCCTTAGCTGTGGCTTGTTACCCCTTTGTGGTGGATTCTCTTCTCTATCCATATCCTCATTCGTATGCATATCCTCCTTAACTTTAATGTCATCATTCACTTGATCCATCTTTCTTGGTAGTCGATGGATCTCCAAATTTAGTGGAGCTAAGGGAATGCCTTGGCTTCTTGTGTTGGGCATACAACCTAGTACACCCTGCAAAAGAAATCAAACAACAAAAACAAAACAAAAGTAAAATAGAAGAGACTTTAGAAATTAATACTAGAACTAACTAATAGTGAAATCAAATCAAAACCTAGTCGTATTCCCAGCAATGGCTCCATAATTTTTGATGATGGTCACACTCCAATAGGAAAGCAGTTGCTATTCAGTAATTAAACTAGCCGATGTTAGGATTGAATCCACAGGAAATACAGGAATTGACTACAAGACTTTACTACTAATCATTTATAGTATTTACGACTACAATCTCTAAATGGAGAGGGGGTAGGTTCTTTTGTGATTCAAAAACAAACTAAAACTATCACTAACTATATCACAAACAAACACTCAATTTTGGGAACAACTTGGAATTGTGTTCCCCATGTTTTGTCAACTTGATTACCCTAGATACATAACTATAATGGGTGAATTGCATGCAGAATGGTAACTTAGGTTCTTCTAGACCTTTTGTGAAGGTGAAGGTTGAATTTCACCATGGGGCTTGGTCGGCCACTATGGCATGCCAACTAACTGTTATCAATAGTCCCAGTCAACGTTCCCTTAGTCAGATTTGGTTGATTACACAAGAACAAATCAATCGAATTCTGTTATCTACTTTCTTTTTTCTATTCGTCACTACCTTTGTCGGGATCGTGATAGTAGGCAGGGTTTGGTGTTGGTCACCACCAAACAACAATAAAAATAAAGGAAAATAGATAAAGCATGCAAGACCCCAATTATAGAAATGCAAAAAAACTAGGTTATTTCAAGTCAAGTACCCATGGTTCCCACAATCCCAAGTTGTGGGTGCTTAGCTACTCATGGCTAAAGCAAAACACATAAGAATATATATAATAGACATAGTTGAGAGTTTCACCAATAACAATAAAGTAGATCGGCACCACAAGTTACAAACACACACGCCTGATTGATCAACAATAAGTACAAGGCAAGATTTGCAATCCCCAGAATGGGTTTTCCAAGAAAGAACAATAAACTACCCTAAAAACCTAAGAAAAGCTTCAAAAATGTAATGCTGAAATGTTTACTGGTCAAACTTCTTTTGAAAAAAGCCTAACTTCAACTATATATAGTATCTACAAAATAACCCTAGAATTTACATAGAAAAATAGCCGGCAGCTAATAAATCTCGAAGTACGACTCGTAGGATGACCTACGAGTCATAGTCGGGATCTCGTATAAGATTCTTGGCATCTTGGATTGAACTGGTATGACCCATAGGTACGAGTCGTTGCTTGGGCTACAACTCGTATGTTTGTTTCATAGTCTTGGTCTTCAGTTTTTGGTCTAACATTTTAGCTCTCTGATTCTTACTACGAGTCTACCTATATAAGTCATAGTGTGTATTATGACTTGCAGGCTAGGCTCATAGGGGTGACCTTCACTTGACAGATGTTTGATTTTTGGTCTCTAATTCTTGCTATGACACAACCTACGACTCGTAGCATGAGCTATAACTCATAAGTGGGTTCGCATGGCCTATGCTTCAGGAAAATCTGCAACTTTTCTTCAAAATCATGCCAACCTAACTTTTCTGCAAGATTAATACAAAAACACATCAAAACACTAAAAATTCACTTTAAGAACTCATAAAATCCCTTGTTTCAGGCACCAAATATGTTGTATTTTGACAACACATCTACTAAAAAGCCCAATTTTTAAATGGGCTCCAAAAATTGTAGCTTAGCCTTGCTGAATCACGGGTTAGGCAAGGTTTATCATCTGTTTCAAACTATTAGGATAGATTTCTTGGGTAGGCCAGGCGTACACCTATCTTTTTTCTCTATGGAGCAGGATTTGAGCTAGGGGTTCATCAAACTATTGACTTTACTGCTCCCTTTGGTATTGGAGAATTTGATAGTAGCAGGACATACTTTTCCACGGTTGTGAGATATGTGAGGGTTGTAGAGTAGGCATATATTGATACCTTCACAGATGGTTATCGAGTTAGTGATGATCCTCTTCCTCTTCAACCAGTTAGCCTTATTGTGCGGTGCTAGGAGGTCCTGAGGTAGGTTATAGCACCCCTAATAGGTAGAAATTGAGACTGGGTTCCCAAAATTTATAGTATGAACATTTAAGTAATGTGATTCCATTAATTAAAGCTAAGTATTCTCCGTAACCTTAACGACAACCTTCACAAGTTCAGGGCCGTGGGGTATTAGTGTAGTCAGCTAAGAGTGGTCCCTTGGGTGTTAGAGATGGTTCACAAGGTGTTTGGAGCAGGACTCCCATGATAGGTCCCACCAGAGACCTCAACAGGGTGCCCTCAAATAGGGTGGTTCTAGCTTGATCTAAGGCTCGAGGGGGTTGATACACTTTCTACCTACCATAGTGTTTGGGCCAATTTTTGTACACTTCAACTAATTTCAAAGAATACTTGTCATGTAACTCTATCTACCAAGGCAACAGAAGATAAGAAGAATTAGTCGACATAGTAAACTGACCACTTAAATGTGATGATGGAGCTAAACTCGTTTCATGTGTGGTCTATAAATTTCCACGTTAATTGATGATTAAATTGTAAGCAAAAGTTCAATAAAAATCTTATATATATGAGTCTAAAATGACTAAAATAATAAATAGGACTATGGGTAGGTGGAGAAGTAAAATTAATCCTTATTTATACATAGACTTTTATGATATAAAATGAAAAATAAAAAATATTTTACAATTAGGGTAATTAGATAAACTAGGGAAAACTTATTTTGAGAACCTAATTTTTATAGGCTATTATTTCATTGTGATAGCAGTATGGCCGTGGTTTAGGAAATCGCTACAATAGATCGTGTAGTAATAGCACTTTTGCTACAGTTAGTCATGATGGTTCATAGAATCATCCATAGTTATTATTAGTCTTTTAAAACAATTATTATCAGGCTATTGCAACAAATTCTATTGGTCTATTGCCACGAATATCATAGAGCTATTGCAGCAATTTTATAGAGCATAAAGTATACAAATCGATTCAATACCAAAATTATAATCCAAGATCCAAAGTTAGGTTACATCGATACTCACCAAATATAGAAATACTTTTTGACCATTCAAAAGGGGGTACGGGAACACTACACCCCATGAGCTTTCAATCTTCAAAACTAAAAGATTTGCAGAACATTAAAGTTAAGTAACATATTAACCCAATCAACGCACTCCTCGGTCATGTCTTCAGTGTTGCTTTCTTCCCCTTCTTCGATTTCCTCACCTGTAGTGAAAATACAAAATACTCCTAACTTAGCAACTTTTTCACATATGTTCAGTAGCTCCACATCAGTCATACATAAATGTTACGACTCGATATCTACGTATAGCTAGTTTATCAATTTTTTACATATCTCAATACCTTAAAATTTAATATCAATTTTTTTTGTCAAAAAAATCGCTTTTATCAATTCCATCAGTCGTTGGAAAATCAATTGCAGGAGATAAAGCGATTCAAGATCGTACCAAGCTATTCAACCCTTTTAGCAAATGTGTGAAAAGCAAATCTATCTCTTTGATAAGTCTAGTTGTGTATCCAATCTAGATGGATTTGGAGTAGACAGAGAGTTGCGATAAAGTCTGCTACATTTCGTTCAAAGGTCAATCTGGCAGTAGAACCATCATAAGATAATTTCATAAGGTGGGTAATTGGCATTTGTAGCATTGAGGTAAGCAAAAGGTCAATACCAGATAATACTCAGCTAACCAAAAAGGAAGACAAGGCTACCATTAGAGAAGATAAATAACAACAAGGACGATAAGGCTGTAGTCAACAATGAAATTTTTTAAAATATGTACTTTTAAAAAGAAAACAAGTTGACGTCTTAAAAGTTTGACCGAATAAATATTGAATTTTAAATCTTACACTTTTATCTCATATTGAACTGAGTTATTTCTTTTGAAAGACTATCTTTGAAAAGACAAAAGTTTCGTCGAGCAATATTTTATGGTTCGATATTTGTATTCTTATAATAATTATGTTCAAAAATGTGGCAAACAAAACAATTAAGCTTATAAATGTAATTCCAATCCGTTGAAGCATTGCAAAAATTTAAATTAATGGACAATAGTTCTATTTTATATCACTCTAATTAGAACTTGAACAGGTGTGAATATAATTAAGTTAGTTATCCTACAAGAATTTTGATGTCCATTTTATAACTAATAAAATATTTTTACCTATTTATACATTGATGTTGTAGAGATATCTAATTGATAAATATTACCATGCTTTTTGAAGAAACTCTGACTTTTTCACATACTTGTTCCACTAAAATTGTAGGACTCTCTGGACAATATGCTTGGTTGATTATAATTTTATCCTTGTTCAACATAAATTCTAAATGATTACACTTTTTCATTGAGTACTTCCTAACTTTTGCGATGACTTGGTTGCCATCACCACTAACTTTTTTTACCGGTAAAAGAAGAGAGAAATGAGTAGCTTATTATTAAGTAAAAGAAGGTTGATGAACTTAAAATAACTTATCTAAAACGGAAAGAGAATAGTAGAACCTTAGAATATGTAAGACAAACCTTATAACTGAACCACTGTTGTATCAATTCATTGAGATCATCTACTTTCACCTCATTAGAATCATACTTCACGCTTTGAAGACTTGGTGTACTCACACATACTCCTTGTTGGACAAACGTCTTCATTTCAGGATAATTATAAATATCCACTTTTTTGAGTGATGAAAATTTAAGAGCATGTTCCGTCAGAAAGAAATGCCTCAACTTAGGATGATTCCAGAGCTTTAGCTCTTCCAACATGGGAAATAAGGTGATGATTCCTTCTCCTTGTTGTTCCTTTTTTGTGAGCACTTCTTCCATTGATTCACAATCATATATCTCTAATTTTTGGAGATTCTAAAGACCTCTGGCCACTGATGGAGACATCAAATTTCTCAATTTTGCACAATTGATACATAAAATATTTTAAATTTGATAAAGTAGTCAGTTGGAAGTTGGTGAGAGCATAGAGCACTCATGTTGTTAAGCCCCAGGATGTATAGCTCTTCTAGGCTGGGACAAGAAACTTGCAAATGCTCATTCATATCGAATGTACACTTGGAGCTATTAAGCCAATTAACAACCACTAAGTCATAAGTGGAGAAGCCAAAACTGCTTGCACACATAGTTTTTTTGGGGGGGTATATGGTCTCGTTACATATTAAAAAAGAAGTTTTTTAGTATCTCAAGCGCATTTTAAAAAATATCATTTATGTTCTTTTAAAAGGAAAAAGAGTTTGATATACTCCTCAACTTTGCAATTTAGATTTGATATATATACATCAATTAGAAAAGTGATTCACATAAATAACCCAAATATACTCCTTTGTTTAATGGAAGTAAAAAAAAAATATATTTAATCCTTATTAAAATAAAATAAAATTAATGTAGGTATATTTGATCCTCTCATAAAGGTGATTCTATTTTTTGACCTTCTTTAATTCAATGGCAAATAGGTAAACACATCCTCCAACTTTGCAATTTAGAGTATATATACCCTTTGTTAAAAAATATGATGCATATATATTCTTGTTGTCTAAAAAAATAGTGTATATATAATCTCATCATCTAACAAATGATCATGTATCTTTCTTTAACAGACTGAATTAAAAAAAAAAGAATCTTAAAACTGATTTTAAATTCCAAATATCACATGGCTTAAAAAACTACCTCATCCTTTTTTATACTTAGAGACCCAACCCAATTAAGAAAAAAAAAACATATTCAGACCTAATCCAAACTCATTTTCTAATTGAGTAAAAGAAGAATTGAATTTTTTATTCATTTAATCAAAAAGTCAAAAGAAGAAGAAGAAGAAGAAAAACATGTATGAGAACAAGGATCAAATGTAACCCTATATGGATAAGTGAGCCACTTTTGTAGTGAGCGATATATCAGCTCTAAATCACAAGTTAAGGAGTATGTCAGACAGTTTTTTCTTTTGTAGAAAAATAAAAAATTACTTTAACACTTGTAATATACATTGCATAAGTATGGACCTTTCTGGTTTAAAAAATAAAAAGAAGCTGAAACTATATATATATTTTTCTTTTTAGTGAAAATGTAGAACAAGCACACCCTTCATCAGAGAGAGTATGAAAAGTGTCAATTCATTTATTCTTTCATATTGATATTTCAAGATCAATTAATAGAGAACATATATAAATATATATATATATATATATATAAAAAGATATGTTGCTGTATATAGACTTTGTTCAAGTAAAAGGCATAATTTATATTCATAAGAATCCTAAAAAATTAAAACTCAAATAGTAAGGTGGCTTCCTATTTAAAAAAAGTTAATGATTTTGATGATAAGAAGCAAACTTTTTCGTGAAAAAGAGAATTTGAGTGATTGATGGAGTTGTTGGCTATAGGCCAGAAATTTTGGAACTCTAGTAACTGAAGGAAGCACATTTTTCGCAATCGAGAGAACTCAATGCCCTCAACATTGTCATTGCAAAAGTGAGTGAGGCAAAACAGAAATCGAAAATTCAACTCATATAAACTGGAGAACTTGATTACATCATGTGTCCTCTTCAATAAATGTGTCACTAAATCACAATGAGAGAGGCTGAGAGATTTCACATTCTGCAATTCATTCACCTGCAACTCACTCAACACATTATTAGAACCCTTTCTGATTCAATCCACAAATTCGCTCTCCTTCAATAGGTGGAGGGCCCAATCAGCTAATGGGGTAGTATCATTAAACTCTAAAGCAATATTGTTGTCGTAATCATCCATGATTGAATCTCTATGTGTGTTCCACCCACTGCAAGAGTATATCATGCCAACTTGGAGGGAAGGCCCAAGTTCTTGTAGATCATATCTCCGGAACATTCACTTAATATCAGTGCAGTCAATCTTGGTAAGGATTCCAGTTCACTCAATGTGGAGTAACTACAATCTTTTACTCTCAACATATGTAGTTCCTCCAATTGAACTAATCTTGAGAGACACCTGACGAAATACTTGTAAGTAATCCTTTTTCATTCCAAAATGCTAGTACAATTAGATTGATCAATTTTCCTATCTCCACTGACAGCTCCTCTAGCTCACAATCTCTTATGCTGAGAATTTCTAAAGTTAAAAGTTCCCTAATAATGGATATGGTATTCAACTTTAAATGAATCAGACATAGAGTCCTCAGATGTGATAGCCTCTAAATTGATAGAGTCCTCAGATTTGGCAGAAATTCTCCGACATGCCAAATTAACTTCTGCCTAGAGTGTCCCCTCAGGGTTAAGACAATGAGTTCACCCATTTCATCAAACAAATCTTCCTGTAATTTGAATTCCTTTTTAGAATTATAGTTTTAACATTAGAAGCTTCAGTTTTGGCAAACTATTGGGCTAGGAAGCTCATCAAATTCAATTGCAATAATGGACATGTGACTGTATTGCTCATAAGAGTCTTTTCTTTGGAACTCTTCTGAGTTCACATCATGACTTATCATGAAGTTATGCTCTCCCTTAGATGCAATATATTTAGCTACATTACGGACCACATCATGCATTTTGACACAGTTCTTGCTTGAACCTTGGGATAACAAGAAACCATCTTCCGATGTTTCTAACAAAGAACACACCTTATCTCTTGCTTGTTCTAAAATTTTGATTCCCAGAAAGATGCGAAGCCCCATTCCATATCTAAGTAATTCTTCAGTAGGGATATCACTGTCTTCCTCAAACAAGGAACAAAGCAAAAAAACCATACCTGGCTTCATTACTTCCCAAGCAATCATAGCTTATCCTCAGAGGTTTATACAACTCTGTGGGCACTTCAGGATAGTTTTGCTACGGCACCACATAATTCTTCAAGGGCACACTTCCAAGAATGCTTGGATTTATACTTTTTTAGTGCTCCTGCAATTGTAATAATTGCAAGTGGCAGCCCCTTTCATTCTTTGGCAACCTCTTTTGCTGTGTCAAGTAGAGAAAGATCATCAACAAAATCACTGACTTTCTGTCTGAAAAGGATCCATGTCCCCTTCAGATAACGTTACAACTTACATGATCTTTTGACTTCCCATTTCTTCGTAGATAGATTGGAATCTCGTTGTCAATGTCACTTTGCACTAATATTTTTGGTTGCTTCCACTTGGAATTTTAAGTCTCTTTAGATAAAAATCCTTCCAAATATCATCCAACATTATAAGAATGCTGCTTTTCTCTTCTATTAACCTTGTACACAGCCAATCTCCATGACTCAAGAAATCATCCCCTTGTAATGTCAGTCTGACTCCTCCAGCGATGTCACCTTGAATTCTTTTCAGGTCTGTTTGTTGACTGACATTTACCATGACAACATCATCGAACAACCTTCCTTGTTTGGCATTTCGTCTGATTTTTTCAGCCAGTGTTGTCTTACCAACTCCACCCAGACCACATATCCCGAAAATAGTGGCCCCGGCATCTCGCAAAGCTGCCATGACCTCTTCCTCCTTGCGTTTTCTGGAGTTGAACTCCTCATGAGTGTTGGTACTAGTCATATATACCACCTCAATAGGTGGTATAGGATAATCTTTTCCTTCATTCCGAAGAGTAATGACATCCATTACAATTTTGTAAGCTTCCCTACTCAACAAGTAATGTGACTTCAATTTTGGACACCGACCATAGAAACAACCTCTTTCGACCTCAGATCTATGTCCCAATATAGTAGCCACATGAGCAGCTATGTCATCAACATGAGTTGACCAGTTCTGGATGCCAGGATAGACTTGTAAGTTTCTCCTGGCAGCTTTCGCTCCTCACTCCACTATACTTCTTATATTCTCCAGCTTCTCATATTCTTCATCCAAAGATGTGATGTTTCTGTTGTAGTAACAGACATACACAATCTGTTGCACAAGTGGCTGGATCAAGCAATCTGCGACTCTTTCCACAAAAATAGATAAGAATTCCATAGTTAGTAGTTTAGTAATAACCCTTTTTTCAACTATGAAGTTTGAACTCTGCTTTTGTTGTTTCTTTCTAAGTCTCTCTTTTTGACTGTTTTTCTTTGTTACTGGGACATAAAGATGATATGAAGTGAAAACTCAAATAGCAACAATGTAGGTTGGTATGAAATGAAGGCTCAAAAATCTGTCACAGTGATTTTGGTATGAAAGTGAAAAACTAGAGAGTAGCCACGGAGAATTTGATATGAAAATGAAAGCTAAAAGAGCAGCAATGTGGAATAAGGTATGAAAATGAAATATCAAAAGCGAAATTGGCGAATTTGATATGAAAATGAAGGCTAAAAGAGCAGCAATGTAGAAATTCGTATGAAAATGAAATATCAAAAAGCGGAAATGGAGAATTTGGTATGAAAATTTAATACTAGAAATGTTGGAGAATTTGGTGTGAAAATTAAAGATTAGAGAGTAGAATTGGAGAGTTTGCTTGTTTTATCCCATGCAATAAATTCACAGATATTTATAAGCTATGCATTGAGGCTTGAGAATAACAAAAGTGGGGTTAAGATAATGTCTTTGAAGTGAGATGTTAATTAGCTAACATTTTAAAGTTGTGAACATCTCATTCCATATCTTCTTTCACTCAAACTCATGTTAGGAATTTCCCAAAATATATGCTTTCTTGCAATGGAAGACACTATAAAGAAGAATAAAGGGAAAAGTAATTGTTGCTTTTTGGAATTTTTCACTTGCTTGCCAAGTACTAAAAGCTTCAGATTTGTCCATACATTATCTCCAATTTTTGACAAAGTATTTCCGTTCTAGTTTCTTCCAATCTGTCCAAGTTTTGAGGGACACGACTACCTATGTTAGGGTCGTAGAAGGTACCCATTGGAATAGTCTAGATGATGTACTTCCCTTCTCTTTCAGAAGAAAAAGAATGAAAAAAAGGAAAAGTAATTGTTGCTTTTTGGAATTTTTATTCGCTTGCCAAGTACACAAAACATCAGATTCGTCCATACATTCTCTCCAATTTTTGACAAAGTATTTCCTTTCACCTATCTGCCTAAGTTTTGCGGAGAGAATTACTTGCATTGGAAAGTAGAAGGTATGCAATGGAATAATCTATATGACTACTTCTAGGTGAATGACAAGTTATCAACCAGTAGAAAGTTTGAATTTGGCTGGAATAAAATGTATTTTGCATTATATTTGCCATGATTCCCTAACTCAGTATCACCAAATAACCTAATCTTTTTCTAGTGCGCAGCATGCAGGACGATAAGTTAAGTTCACCAATCCCTTTTTGATCAAAGGTGAGAGGTGAATTTCACTATGTGACTTGGACCATATCCATAGTGTGCGTTACTAACCCTTACCAATTAGTCCCAGTACAACCTCCCTTTGGCCCACTTCAGTTGATTAGACGAGAATACATCAATCAAATGTTGTTAATTAATCTCTTTTTCTATTCATTACTACCTTGGTTCAGTCAGTAACACTTCCGTGTTGTTTTCAAGAAAGAAGGATGGTTCATTGCAAATGTGTGTGGATTATCGACAATTGAATAATGTGACTATCAGAAAAAAATATTCCACTTTTGAGAATCAATGAGCTATTTGAGCAAGTACAAGTGCAACCTATTTTTCTAAGATTGATCTTTGGTCTAGATACCAAAGATGGCATTTAAGACTCGATATGGTCATCTTGGGTTCTTGCTTATGTCATTTGGATTAACAATGCCCCCATCCCTTTGATGGACTTGATGAATATGATCTTTAAACTGTATTTGGATATGTTTATGGTGGTATCCATAGATGAAATAGTGGTTTACACACAAAATGTAAAGGATCATGAAGACCATTTGAGGATTGTGTTACAAACATTGAGAGATAGACATCTCTTAGCCAAGTTTAGCAAGTGTGAGCTTTTTCTAAGGGAGGTAGCTTTTCTTGGCCACATTATTTAAGGTAATGGTATTGGGTGGATCTAAAAAATATTGAGGTGGTGAAGAATTAGCCTTGACCATTATCTATATCCAATATTAGAAGCTTTTTCGGTTTGACCGGATATTATAGAAGATTTGTTAAAGGATTTTCTTCTATTGCTTCTTAATTGACTAAGTTAACCCAAAAGAAGGAAAGATTCTAATGGTCCGATGAATATGAAAAGTGTTTCCAAATATTGAAGGATCGTCTTACATCGACTCCTATTTTGACATTGCCCAAAGGTCCTAATAGTTTTATGGTGTATTGTGATGCTTCACGTATAGGCTAGGATGCGTGTTGATATAACATGTTAAAGTGATTACCTATTCCTCAAGGCAATTGAAAGTGCACAAAAAAAACTATCTGATTGGTGATCTTGAGTTGTTGGCCATTGTTTTTGCATTGAAGATTTGACGACATTGTCTCTATGGGGTGCATGTTGATATATTCACCAACCATAAGAGTTTGTAATATGTATTTAGCTAAAGGTATTTGAATCTAAGACAAAGGAGGTGGTTGAAACTTTTGAAGGATTACAATATGAATGTGATGTATCACCTTGGCAAGGCTAATATAGTGGCCGATGCTTTGAGTAGAGTGTCTATGGGAAACATTGCATATATTGAGAGCAGAAAGAAAGAACTATTTAAATAAGTGCACCATTTGGCTTTTTTAAGTGTAAGGTTGAGTGGCTTGAAAAAATGGTAGTGTACTGGTGCAAAATGGGGTGGAATCATCTTTAATAGAGAAAGTTAAAGACACACAAGACATGGATCCTACCTTGGTTGAATTGAAGATGTTGGTGGTTGATAAGAAGGTAGAGATTTTCTCACAAGGGGGAGATTGAATGCTATATTACCAAGGGAAACTAAGTTCCCAATGTTGATGGATTAAGGGAAAAGATATTTGATCAAGCTCATAATTCTAAGTGTTCCATTCATCGGAGATCCACCAAAATGTCTAGCGATTTGAGAGAAGTGTATTAGTGGAATATCATGAAGAAAGATAGAGCAAAATGTGTGATGGGATGTGTGAATTGTCAACAAGTATAGGTGGACACCAATGATCGGGTGGTTTGGCTCAAGATATTGAGATACCCACTTGGAAATGGGGTGGAGTGCTGGCCGATAAAAAATATTCATGTTCAGAAGATGCATGTCACAGAGATGAGAATGCTGAGATGGATGTGCGATCACACAAGAAGTGACAAGGTTAGGAATGAGGCTATTCGGGAGAAACTAGAGGTGGCACCTATGGAGGATAAGATGAGGGAAGCGAGACTGCGTTGGTTCGGACATGTGCAGAGAAGGGGTCTCGATGCTCCTGTTCGGAGGTGCGAGAGGTTAGAGGTGGGAGTCACT
>JAOTQJ010000011.1:6007612-6023557 GCA_025642045.1 Solanum sejunctum | reverse complement strand
TTAGTCAGAAAAACAGAGGAAACTCTGTCGAAATTTTGTGAAATCCCTTAGCTGTCATAAGTAAATATTCAGTATAAATGGTTGTCACGGTGTCCAATCGGCACCATTCATGGCCCCTGGGTTGGGTCGTGACAGGAGTTTCTTCGGGGATCCTAATCTCCGTGCCATATCTATGGTCTAGCTTGGATCGTGACACATATTACTCCTCACCTCGCACCCTAACAGAAGACATGACCCAAGTCTACCAGTAGCTTTCAAAGCCACTAAAAAGGATAAACTGAGAATAGATAAATCAAAAGACTATAGTAAATCCAGAAGATACCATGACTAGAAATCAATAGCTCAACAAGATAATAATAGATAGAATAATAAAATATAAAATATAGACTACACATAATAGCCAATAATCAAATACGAGAAATCAAGAGCAATAATAGAGTGAAGAAAGACAATCACTCTAGAATAGGTATATACCTAATTCTAAAACGATTAGAAACTACCTATGCAATATATAATGATATGGATCAAGTGAACAAATAATTTTGCTTGATAAGCAAGGAGAAAAATAGAACTACAGTATGTCGAACAACAAGAAATATGCTACAATAACTAGATTATATCGAACTAATGCTAAACTAACCTAGAACATCAAGAATCAAGAACCAACATTATCAACTCTAAAATTTACTAGGCCACTATTAAACTACAAACAAATCTACAAGCTACCAGAATATTAAATGTATGCCCAACAGATCAAGAAACAAGCCAAATAAATCAACAACGCAACTTAGTGAGCAACACAGCAATACGAAATTTGAAACTTGAAATATAGTGACAGCTATTGATAAGCTAACTTCATTTCTTCAAGATAATGTTTTTATAAAGAAGTCTAATATTCATCATGTTTTCTCTTCTCCCTTGACCACTTTTTAACTCCAATCTCCTGTTTTTAGGTTGTAACAAAATTCAAATTAGAAGTTATTAAGAGTTATATTATATGCACTACTTTGAAAGGCAATTGATCCTATTATCAACTCAAAGTGTGATTTTCATTTGAAGTTATTTTTTCCTAAGAAGTGAAATCTTTATCATATAAATTGTATTAATTTTATCCTTTGTCTCTTAATTTCAGGCTTTCAGCCATCATTATATTCTAAGGTTATTTCTTCGTATTTTTTAAGGCAAATCATCTTGTATGTGCATCTAACCGTATTGGAGCTGCAACACGAATTTCATTTGTTAAAATTTTTCAAAAAGTTTATACAAATTCACTCGTCTACCTTTGATTATGATTTTAAATTTACTCCTTATTACACGTTGCCTTTTCTTTTCCTTTCCTTTTCCTTTTTCTATATCTAATTTATTCTACTTATAGGTATTTGAGACTAGAGTTTTCAGAAAATAATTTCTCTGCCTTTGTTAAGTAATGATAATGGTAAGGTCTGTATACATTTTACCCTCCCCAGACCCCACAAGTAAAATTCCACTGAATATGTTGTCGTTGTCATCCTTTTTCCACTGAGATCTTAGGCAAATATAAGACAATGTGTAGTGGCATGGTATAAGAAATGAATTATAGTACTTCACATACCGAATTTAAAATCAAAATTAAATATTTTGACTGTCGCACTCTAGTCCCTTTACATAATTGGAACAGAGTAGTGAAAATCTACTGCATTCCAGAAAGGCTGAAAGCAATTATGGCGATAGTCTATGATGTGTGCAAATCAAAACTACAACAATATATTAACACTTGAGCTCTGGACGTGCAACTCAGGACTACCATGCAGAATATAATATCTAGAGAAATGCATTACCTAAATGAGCAGAATATCTTCTAACTTAAAATGGCATGTTGATTGTTCAAAAACAAACAGAAAAAAAAAACGCATTATATCGACATAAAGGAAATAAAGATAGAAACTTCTTTTGAGACCAATCCTGTTCCAATGCCTCTTTCCACTCCCAGAAAAGGAAAGTAGGCAGAGCCCAACAAATTCATCAAAATCAAATCCTGGCTATGAAAACATTGATGATTTACCAAACAAGAACGAAAGATGCGGAAACAAAGATGTCCCATGATATCAGCCTACGATGGTGGTGCATTGGATGTCTTGTATTCCAGCATCTCAGTCCTGTATCTCTCCTTATCTCTCACACCTTTTTCCTGATAAACCTGCATTAAAAGCAACCCAGAGCGAATATGAGTACAGCTGAGAATTGATCAAAATTTCCCTCCACAGCATCAAATATATTTAACATGGACATTTTAATAACACCAAAAAATCATCTCCGTCACACTGAGGACGTCCAGGAATGACAGTTTTACTAAGATGGAGGTCTAGAGGGAATGACTTTATTATTAGAGTCAAGTCTGGAACTATGCCTGACCTTGGCTTACTCCAGCCTTTTAACAAACACTAGACTAAGCTTGGAGTGAAATATCTTAACCATTTCATACAAAGCCTTTTCTTCAAGGATGCATACTGATAAGCACATTCCCTTGAGACACCCATAAGCAACTGTTGAGGTAGCTGAAACATTTCTATAACTACATAAAGAGATCAAAAAAATTTACTGCTCACTTCATTTCATATAATGTGCCTTAGTTTGTCGGAGCACAGTGTTAAAAAACTGGAGGAGACTTCTGAATCTTTTGGTTATAAAACAAATCTTTTGAATCTTGTGCTCTTAAACATGGCATGTAAGTTATTAGAATTAAAAATTTACTAAATATAGAAAGTGGCATTCTTTTTTCTAAACAAACTAAAGGGACATTAAGATGCATAGATTGAAATCGGGGAAATACCATTTGTCACAGTACCAATCTAGTATGTGGGAACTACATTGAACAACAAAGGCATGACTAAACCACACACACACACACACACAGAGAGAGAGACACCCTTAATGTCTTTTTTACTGAAAAGAGGCAACTTTTGACATTTCGAACTGTAAAATACACCTGAATGACTCAGTGACAAAGGTGTAAAAAAAACACCATACCTTTGCAAGTTGCAACAATCTGTCAAAATACAATCGAACTATAATTCTGCTTACAAGTCACACGAGAGAACAAGCAATTAAAGGACTAAGTTATTTACAAAGTTACTGTACAACAACAGTAGCAACACGCAAACTATCTCCTCCAAAGAAAATATATCTGCATTTCACCGTCACCTTTCAGAAAAAGAAGGTTAGAGTACCAAAACCATTCTAGCTGGCAGATGCAGTCTGTGACAAATATTAAGCATTAACATAAGAAGTGAAAATTTAATGTGTCAAGCCATTATGTCCAACCTGTTTCTCGGCCTCTGTGAGTCGACTCCAAAGAAGTCCAATCCTTTTGCTGATAGCTCTCTCTTGCCCCTGATACGAAGGCTTCAGCCTTGCATAATGCTCAGCAAAGAAAAAATTATAACCACTTCGATTTGGCTTGGGTCGGGAGGGATCCTTAAAACCCATTTGTCTTTTTCTAATCCGTTGGGAAGGCCTAGCCGAAGTATTAACATTTTGGAATTGATGAGGCAATGCAGGTGTATGATACAGTACACCTTTCAAATTCTCCGAGCCCACATTCACAGTGATTACATAACCATAATCAAACTTTGCATCAATTGTTCCTACTAGCGAATTCCCATCCTCCAGATTATAACTCACTGCAAGTTGTATGATAAAATTGGACAGCAATTACACATGATAAACATGTCTAGCCACTGTTAAACAGGATATTACAAACAAATAGGAGCTAAAGAAAAAATAAATAAAAAATAAAAAAGCAATGTTGCAGGAGAGAAAAGCAATCCCCCTTTAAAGTTATTAAGTTTTTTTTTAAAAAAAAAAAACCGCAATTCTCCTACAAGCAACTCAAGATTCAAGACTTCTTTGTTGGAGCTCTTTTGGATTTTCAAACAAATAAAGGTGATGCACTCCATCTCATATCAAAGTAATGAGACAAACCAACATAAAAAAGAGCCAGGATCTCATGAAAGAAAATTAGGCTTTAAAAGATTGAAAGCACACCTGAGCATTGATTTGTAGCAGAACTATCATCATTAGCATGTTCAGCTGCAGAGCCACTGACATTTCTATTTGTAGGATCTGCAAAACATATAAAGCAATAGCTTTTCAAGTTTTTATTTTATAACAAAAACATTAAAAGAGATATAGGTAATTGATTACAAAATTTCAAGATACCAGACACAGAAACAGAAGGCTCTGCTTTCCGAAAGTAATAGACCTGCTCAAAATGATAAAGCAAGGATAGATAATACTTCCGCAAGACAAATGAAGCACTGGTCACAGAAGCCGGGAATCTGAATATTCCTTTCACCTCCCCCCATTTTCTCTCTCTAATAACCTGCAGCAAGTTCACAATACAAAACCTGAGTGAGTACAAATCATATTACACCAACCATATTAAGGGTGAAACACAATTATTTTCGTCCTGATAAGGAAAAAAAAAAAGTAGGTTCAAGAATGTCAAACCAGCAATGATTTCACTAATTAGGTTTGAGAATATCAGCTTACACAGTGTGTAAGTGTTTGAACAAGAATAAATTAAAGGTAATACAAACAAAAACCAGTAGGTGACATCAACTGATGTGCTCTTAATTCTTGTCCAGGAAGTTGACAAATATAACAAAAAAGAAACAAAAAGAACCCATTTAGGTGACACTCGCACACAACACCTGCAGATCCATCACTTTCCAGCAACCACCAGATCTAAATGCTCTCTCTCCGCTGAGACGATCTCTCTCTCTCCTCTGAGACATAAAATACGATTGACCCGCTATTTCATCTATTTCTCTCTTCACCGGCTGCCACCAACAAATGTGCTCCATCCCATCTATTTCTCCGGCAAGGCAACGATGCCTACTGCAGGTTTCTTTTGATGGCGAATTCTACCAGCGTGGTTGGGGTTCCCTTCTTTCGTTCTTGGTTCCGGCAGCATTGTTTAGGGTTGCGGCATCAATTTATCCAGCAACAATAAAGAGCAGTAACTCCGGCAGGTCTCCACCAGTCCGACAAAAAATCAAAATCACCTCATATTACCATTTCCTTCTATCTTTTGTCCTTTCTTTGCTTTCTTTCTGGGTTTTTCGAGATTTGCACTAATGTTTTACTGTGCATAATTATGTTTATTAGACTACATTCGTATCCAGATAGTATCCTGTCATTGTTGGTGTGACTTGGCCTACTTCCCTACCTCTATTTTTCAGTTTTGCTACCTGCCTGTTCATAGCATAGCATAGCATATTTCTTGAGAACCTTCACGGTCATTTGGTTGGATGCATTAGCTTTGTGTACTGATACTTTGTTTGGAACACTTTCTCAATCTATAAATAACTAATGCAAGCATTAGTTATACACTCTATTTAGTATTATACTATGTATAACTGATACAATAAAAAACATGGTATTAGCAATTTCCATGCATCACGTTTAAAGACATAATTGCGCCTCAAAACTTTCTACGTCTTTTCCACTATATTTGTGAAGGATATTTCTATAAACAAATAAATTTTTGGTGCAGCGCACAAATGAGGAGGAAAATAAGGAGAAATACAAGGCGACGAAGAAGGAAGTAAATTAGTGGTTACAATGGCCAAAACGATAGTGTTTGAACACAGGACAAAGGTGGGGATAAGAAGTTGTATGGGCTTGCTAAGGCAAGAGAGTGAACGGCTCGAGACCTGGACCAAGTAAAGTGTAAAGACAATCAAGGCCATGTATGATGGAGCATGTATGATGGAGCCAAGACACGGGCGAGGAGACATGAAGCACTTTCCAATCGTGTGGGATTGAAAGGAGAAATACTTGGTCTCTTATTATTTGCTTTGGTGATAGATGTACTAACACGACTATGCTATTTCTAGATGACATAGTATTGATTGATGAGACACAGCGGGGATGACAATAAGCCAGAGGTTTGACAACAGACCCTAGAGTCTAAAGGGTTCAGGTTGAGCATGAAAAAGGAGAGTACTTAGAGTGCAAGTTCAGTGACGTTAACCATGAGGTAATGCAGAAGTGAAGATTGATACTCAGCTCATCGCCAAAAGAGGAAGTTTCAAGTATCTTTGGATGTATAATCCAAGGAAATGATGAGATCAATGAGAATCTTACACACCGTATTAGAGATAGATGGATAAAACAGAGCCTCAAATCCGGTGTCTTTTGTGATAAGAATGTGCCAGCATAACTGATGCAACAGTTTTTTGGGGTCTCCGACATTAAACTCTGCATTAGTGCTAAACGCCATATAAGTTATGTGGAGTTATCAAAAACTAAACGCGGTTTCACTAACACTGCTTTAACTTATGTGAGAATTTTTGTATTCTTGGGTATGAGATACTAGCTTGGTTCTTCTAACTCGAACTCTACCCATATCCAAGTATCCCCATGGCCTTAGTACTCTCCTAATCACGCCTTTAGCCAGAATTAGATCGCGAAAAGTTACCTGGCTTTACCCGGAATTCATGAAGTGGGGAACAAATATAGTGGGCAAGTTGCCAGAAGCCTCAAGTCAACTATGCAACATGCTAACATCGACTGACTGCTCCCCAAATGGTCGAAGTCAATGACTACGCCAAGGTAAAAGAATCAAATGTGATTAAATTTGTTTGAAAAAATATAATATTCAAACTGCCAAAAGAGAGAACATCTCACAATTTATCAAAACTGAAAGGCTTTTGTGAGAGGTGTGTTATTAAATCAGTCTAACGGTCAAGTTGACTCCAACAACAAAATAATAATCTCTTTACCTAACATGGCTAAACCAAGCCCCAGAAAAGAGCAGAGTGACAAATTTCCCACAATAATATGGGCCACACCACTTCAATAGGTGAAAAATCTTCTTAATTTAGCGCAGAACCCTTGTTTCCCATTAAAGTCGGTGTACCCAACCTAGATACACCTGGGCAAAGACACCAAATAAAGAAGAAACAACAACTGAGCTAGACTTCGTAGATGAACGAGGAGAAAAAGCGTATCACTGAATTGCGACGTACAAATAGAAAATAGCTCAATACTACAATTAAGATGGATGATCTTGAATTTTCAAATGAGTGGGATTGTGTCCTTGGGCACGTGTTCCAAACACAAATGACAAAACCCAACCTCTAGAAAAATGGGGGCCAATTGGGACAGCCCATACCAAATCATAGAAGTGGCTAGAGAAGGGTCATACAGACTCCAAAGACCAATTGACATAGAACTTCAAAGAAGTTGGAATGCCACGTAGCTGAAATTATACCTTCTAAGGTAACCATTGATTTAATAAATAATTTTATTTTCTATCAACTCATATTTTTGTAGGGTCCTAAAAGCAAAGACTAAGAAGTCATATGCCGCCAAAATAACCAAGTCCCCACATCTTAATGGTCTTATAGACCCAAAATAAATGGCCAAACAACACACCTTGTGATAATATTTTATTGTAGCGTTAATGTGTTCAAATTAACACAAAATATCCCTAAACACCTCACCCTGACTGTTTGGGAATTGACCTAAACCGGATGGGATTGGGAGAAATACCCTAACTCCAAAATCTCAATATCTCACCTAGCCCCACCCTCGTAATCCTATCTTTTATATTGTCTTATGTTCTATGTGAGGAGAGTATATGTTGCAAGAGGTATCATACAAACTTGTCCAACTTCTTCGGTCATCTCGAGCGAACAACCATGCGACCCCATGAACTTTCTACTTCTACTTGCTAGGGTAGGATCGTCTCTCGCAACTTAGCACGCAAGTCACATTGAGAGTTCTAGAGTTCCTTTGTTTCTTTCAACATTTGAACATGGTTTCCACTACCAACACTCTTATACCATGAATAGTTTAACACTCTTGAATCATTCTTATACCTTTTGGTGGATCCTACTAATCTCGGGCTGTGTGATAACTTCGCAAGTCCACCATTTGTCCTAGCTAAGTGCATGCCACTGTGGAGCAGGTGTACACTAGTATGATTATTGGTCATTGCATTGCATGCTATCACTTTGCATTGCTTTGTACCTTTCTTTTTTATTTGCATTAACTGATGCTCATGTTATTACTTACCAGATGATTCTAGCTAGCTACTTTATCCCCATTTTGCAAAAGTTACTGGACTATTATATTGACTTAACGAGATTCATTACATACTTATCATGTCATAATTGTCCAACTCTAGCTCGATCGACCTATGATGGCAATTGAGTGGACATTTTATCATACTCCTACTACTCCCGTTACATCTTTTTAATGCAAATCATATTACTAGCAAACCCTATTCATTTTGTCTAAGGTTGTGTCTATCGGAATTTTGATGAACTACCTATTGCCAAGAGCAAGCCTATCTTCTTCTATCTAGTTTATATGGCTTTTTATGACTTCCGGTATTCTTATATTTTTAAGTACATATATTCAGTTTAGATGCTCTTGTACTAGCAGTCGAACTAGATTTTGCGTGTATTTGTTACTTCTACCCTTCTATTATATCCCTGAAAGCTTGGGTTTTGAGACTTAATTTCATTAGTTATTATTTTCGCATGATTGTTTGTAGAGTTGGCTTACTTACAGGTGGGATAGTGCAGGTGTCATCATAACCTTGGATTTTGAATCATCACACCTCGTATTTGTGGAAAAAGAATCATTTTTCTTCAATAGTTCTCATCCCATATTTCATTACTTACATCAATAGGTACATTTTAGTTGACCATTAACTAAAAAAATATTATAATCATTCAGAAGTTCCCATATCTTCTCCTATGCCTTAAGTGACTAAAACTTATCACAAACATATTTATCTATTAAAATATTGAAATAAAACAACAACAACAACGACATACGCAGTGAAATCCCACAAGCAGGGTCTGGGAAGGATAAAATGTATGCAATCCTTATCACTACCTCATAGAGATAGAGAGGTTGTTTCCTGAAGAAGACTCTCAACTCAAATACATCAATCCCAAAAGCTGAAAATACTAGATATAAAAACGACTAGAGTGGAAAGCAATTGAAAACTCATAAATACAATACAAGCAGCAAAATAAATGACAGTCAATAACAACACAATATATAAAGGCACGACTAATCCCCCTGTCATACTATATCACAAGGCAAGACATTATCCTATCCCAGTGTTATCACTGGAGCTCACCTATGCGCCTTAGGCGAATGGCGAGGCGAGGCCTTCTCGCCTATTAGGGTCATGGCGAGGCGCAAATTGAAATGGCGACAAAAGGCGATAGAAAGGCGAGAGGCAACGGGTGGGGCGAGGCGCCATAGGCAACGCCTTTTAAATTTTTTTAAATTAATACCCCTGATTTTAATTATTAAAAAGAACTCCTAGGGTTTATTTGGAAAAACCTTTTTCCCAACTCTTTCTCGGGTAGCAGCTCCAGCAATTCTTCTCCAATTTCTTTCTCCATTGCAGCGAGGCCCGCGACCCAGTTCGACCCCCTGATAACTTTTCTTTCTTCTTTCTACTTCTCCAGTTCCAGTGACCCACCCAGTAGCTTCTTTTTTTTCCTTCTTTCTTCTCTTCTTCTTCTCTGATTTGATCGGTTTTGTTACTTTGTTTTTAGTTTTTATTCACTAGACTCTACAGCAGTGGACTGCAGCACTTCTGCCTATATTCTTTTAAAAAAATATTGTAATCCTTCTTTATTAATTTCTGCCATATACAATTGTGTTTTACAGTAATTAAATAATATTAGTTTATATATTATTACTTTTAGTATTTATTATTAGTTTCTTGTCCTTTAGGATTGAAATATTTGCTAATATATGTTATTTTGCTATTGAGATTTTAGATATTTATATATACAATTATATATTTTAAGATTTTGGTATAAATTGGCGCCTCAATTCAAAAAGGCGAGCGTCTGGCCGCTCACCTGGCCGCGTGGCGAGGCAGACCCTTGTCACCTTTCGTTGTCCAAAAGATTGTTCTACTCCCACTAGCCTATAACCTTCTACCCTAATACGCAGCTTCCACTCCTTTCTAAGGTCATGTCCTTGGTGATATGAAGCTGCGTCATATCATGTCTAATCACCTCCCCCGAATACTTTTTCAGTCTACCTCTACCCCTCTGCGTAACCCCTAAATCCAACCTCTCGCATCTCCTAACAGGAGTGTTAGCACTTCTTCTCTGCACATGCTCAAACCATCGCAATCCAAAAATGTTTTATAAGGATATACTAATATCTTTTGTATCACATATTTTCCATAAATATATTTTATATCAAATGTGCCTATGTAACAAGTTAATTATTATGTTTCCTATCTCCAAAAGTAATTATGGAATATGACGTGTCAAATTTCAATTTGAATTTTAGCAATTTTAAACTTTTTTAGAAAAAAAGTAAAACAATTTCCTTAAAACAAGATTACACTGATCAATTTATTTAAAATTTGAAACCCAACTCAATACAACAACAACAACATACCCAGTGGAATCTCACAAGTGGGGTCCGGGGAGGGTATAATGTACGCAGACACTACCTCATAGAAGTAGAGATGTTGTTTCCTGGAACCCCTCGTCTCAAAAACTCATAAGCAGAATAAACTACATATGACAAAAAGGAAAGGAAAGGGAATAGAAAGGGCGACTAATAACGAAAAGCACATAACAATGTAACTACGATAAATTTTATTAATGACAACACATACGACTGATAATGACAACACATGATATAACTCAATAATTTTATTAATTTGACTTCATCAACAATTCTTGTTTTGCATCTATACAATCCACACACCTCTTCAACTTTTACATATTCTACTCCAAAAGAAAGTGTCTTTATGTGTGAGTACCAAATATGGCTAGAACAATGCTTGGAGATACTGGGAATTGTACTGAAAATGGGAGAAACTCCATCCTAGATAGAAGAACAAGAAGTTTGTTTAAGAAAGCAGAAGAGATGTAGAAGTCGCCACAGTTATTTTTAGGCCAAGAAATATCCAACCTATTGCTTGGAAATCTACAAGTCTGACTCAAGGTGTCTTAACAAGGTATTTACGTTTTACTGAGTTCAAAAGACTTAAAAAATTTGTCAAACATGAAACCTATCTTCAAAGGAAAGTGGGTAAGAAAGAAGAACAAATTAGCAAATTAGAGAAAATGAATGAGGAGAAGGAAATGAAACTCCTCTTCAACCAACTAGTGAAGGGAAAGAATATTAACAAACTTAAAGCAAGAGAAATAAAAGGTTTGTCAAAGGTGATTGATGCTACAACGGCTAAAATTAATGAAAGAAAAAAAGAACTAAAACAACCTCCAAATCCTCCATCAAACAAGATACCCTATCAGCAGCAAGTCCAAGGGAAGATTAATTCAATAACCCGTGGTTTATTGAGACTATGGCAACATTAAGAGAGAGAATCGAGACAGAGCCTGCACCAACAAAAAACAAAGACTCCAATGCTGAAGATGATGGTCATTCCAAGGACCTCAATTTGACAATACAATAATTATGTTGTTCTCTCATTGTTTTTTCATGTTGCTTTTTCCATAGTGTTGCGTCTTAATTTGTTGCATTTTTCTATTCATATCGTGTTATCGTACTCTTCATTTTGATTATTTATGAACAAATTTCTATTTCGTTGGAAAAATGAATTAATGTTGTTCAATCAACAAGTTATTTCTGTCAAACTTTTGGGCTAAGTCGAATCTTTATTTTTAGTTGTATATATTTTAGCAACTTATGTTATTTGATACAAAAGGTATTGCATGTACATAATAAAATTTAGGAATGTCTACACTACATATAGCAGCCTATTAAAATCCATCAAATAAAAGCCTCAATCTTTATAAACTTCCTGAAACGAACATTATCGTCTCGACATTCACCATTTTTAACCGATTCTCTCTCTCATATCTCTTCTTCTATTGTTGTCCTATGTTCTCCTCCCTGTCTTCTCTTCTTCTTTGTCCTCCCTCTAATTTTCTCCTGTTGGCCCCCTTGCATCTCCTCTTTCACTCCATCTCTTGGATGATTTAGTGTTTGAAGTTGTTGATAATGCCGAAATGTGAAGTTGTTGACACAGAGCTTTGTTTTATATGATGAAAATTCCATGAAGTTTGTTCATTTGAGGTGCTTGAAGAAGAAGCTTTGACTGTGCTTCACATGGTGGAACTTGTGTGTTTGGATTTGCTTTGATGGATAGTACTTCATAGGAAATAGGAAGTTGCTAGTGGCCTCATGATGGAATCATGGTGGTTGTTCTAACGTTGGTAACAATTTCAAGCAATTGTTAGTTGCTTCTGAACTTCAGATTAGTGGAATCATCAATTGTCTTTAGTGTATAATCAAATAACACGTGATGAACAATCGATGTATAATTGTTGTATCTAATTCATCATGTCATGATGATCAAAGGTTGCATCGTATTGGTTTTCTCATGTTTTCTCCCCTTAAACCTCACTCCTCTAAAGCTACAACAAACAACTGCTATTTATAAGGTACCACTCAAATTCACATTATTTCTCCTAAGAAATTTCCCACCCTATCACCAAAGTGGTTCTAAACAATTTGTATGGGTCGCACCTGTGCATTCAAGACTTGACATAGTTAATCAAAATTTTCATCGATTCTTAATTGGAAACTTCTTATGCAGTTATGCCAAGCCCAGTGGAACCTTTTGGATGTATATATCTCACACATATGAACATACGCATGTCTATATGTATTCGCAAACGGAAACTTGATTTTTTTTATACAACAGGGAAATTTCATAGAGACAAGTATATACAGCAACAAAATACAGTGCTAATAACTTTAGCATTAACATAGTGGTTTCGTATCATCTATCCAAGTTTCCTTAGCAACAAGTTTAAGTTTTGTATGCAATGAGGAACATGTATTTAACAAATGAAACCAGAGAAAGAATAGGAAAAACTTCACAGAATCTTCGAACTAGCATTTGACGAGGTTAAGGCCGAAGGATTCAAAGCTCATTATTATATTTTATCTTGATTTAGGGTCTATGAGGCTATGACATCCAATGTAATGAAAAGGAAAAAAAACTAGTTTCATGTTGTCGACATGCTTACATTTTACTGTAGTTTCTTTCTTTTTCTTTTTTTTTTTTGGACAAGACATTTTACTGTAGTTTCTTTCTTTTTCTTTTTTTTTTTTTGACAAGACATTTTACTGTAGTTTCTTACTGAAGATTCTCTCTCCAAAATTAACACACACTTAAAGTGAAAGATGATAACTGAAGCAAAATGATTGTTTGTACATACCTTCTCTATTCCACCTCGAGATGTAACCACAACAAAAAGACGGTGTAGATCTAGTGGTGTTCCTGCTACAAGAGGGATCCTGCACACTTGGGAAAGTTAGAATGGAAGGAGGAAAGATCACACTGACGTTTTTGAGAAAAAAGGTCACGACACTTCATCATCGACTTTTTGCTTACTCTTTAAACAGTAAGCAAATTTGACAAATCAAAGCAACCTCTTTAACATGAGTCAGCAGTTTGATAAATTATAATTAATTCATTCCAATGCCAGCAGTAGACTATTAGCAAGGTTACACTTGATATAAAATACCTTCTTTAAATTTAATTAAATCACAACAGATAAAAGCATCATTACATGTACTTATCACATTGTTTCTGAAGGGAATCAACTGTCTCCAGTTTGATCATTCCTCCCTCAGAAGAATTTTCCTTTCTTTTACGAGAAGTAACTTGAGACTCAGAAGATCTCATTTTCTTACTTCATTTTTCTAACTTTCTCTAGACACTACTATTTATCTACTCTTTTTTCTTGTATCCAAGAAGTTTACAATATACTCTGTGCTTTAATATATTAAATCTCAGAGCCAATAGTTTATGCATGTACATCTCCTTAAGACAGACGAAAACAACATTCCGGAAGATACAGCATAAACCATTATGTTCATGTATTGATAGTAAAATGAAGTAATTCAAGTCCCTAAAGATATTCAAGGTCAATAGAGTAATTTAGGAGAAACAAAAAGCAGCAATGTACTGCATCACCACAAATCAAAGTATAGTATCTATCTGTGGCAATTAAACTTTGCCCAAAAAACACAACATCAACTATGTGGCACCAGTAGATGAACTTTCAAATCCTAAAAAGATGGGATGTGCACTGAATTACTAACTATTCAACTGAAAAAATGAGTGAGCAACTCATAAATATAAGAATGTTACTTTTATGGCATAGGAAAAATGAGTGAGCAACTCATAAATATAAGAATGTTACTTTTATGGCATAGGTCCAAGACATCCACTGCATCTAATTTGGATTGGCATGTACTTGGCTGGACAACTAAACGAAATGGCTTTGGCTTAATGCTTATCAGTGTCCTAAGAGATTACTCCCTAAAAATGTATATTTGTCAGGATAAGGAACAAAGAATAAGCATTGGATTATGAAAGTATGATACAACCAGTTCCAGTTCTATAGTCAATAAGGTTTAACTAAATTTTGACACCAATCATTTCTCTCCAAGATAGCAAAAGTTAATCTTTATCTACATTGGTTTGACCACAATAAAAATGAACTTGCAGAAAATAATTTCATCTATGCATCTACGTACACATGCATTAGCCAACAAAATCCCGTACCTTGTGGGTCCTAGTACCATCCATGTTCAATCAAAGAACTCTGAAGCGAATGCAATGAGCAAAATCTCAATAGCAGGCCTTAAGAGCGAGCAAGCACTCCAAACTGAAACAGGCCTATCTTTATCAAAAGGTTCTATTTAAAAAAAAATTAATTGGGAAATGGCGAGGGCATTATCATGTCGGGAATCGAAACTTCACCGGAGTTCAGAAAGGTTTTCCTCACTATACATGCAGAACAAAAAACAAGGAACTTCCTATTTACCCTACTATTTTATAGCACCACAATGCAATTAACGGCCGAGAAGTAAACTCTTGTATTATACAGGAAGGAAAAAGAAGCAAGACACATAATCAAGTGGTAAATTAAGGAAGAAAATTAGACAAACTGGAAATGGGTAGGCAGTGATGCGGAGAATTGCTCAAGTTTGTTCCAGAATAGTTGGGAATTGTGAACAATTTCTTGATACTCAGCTTCCGGCTTAGGGTAAGAGAGAGGCGCTCTTGGGTACGGCGATTGCTCACAATTTTTGTCATCAGCAGCACTGTGAGACATTTTTTTCTTGCTATGGGTAAACGATGGGTAAATTAGAAATATATGTTCATCCCAAAAGGGGGGAAAAAGATTCGGGGATTAATTTGTTGCGTATGCACTTTCTGTAGCTTCTGCATTTTATTTTATTGGTAAATAATAATTATTATTACCATACGCTTTTGCATGTTATATTCATTCTTAAAAGAAGCGTGCGCGCCAGTCCCTGCGTTATGCTTTGCGGTAAAGAAAACGTGTCACGTAAAATTAAAAGGGAGTATTATTTTATTTTTTTATTTTATTTTAAAGAAAAGTATATAAAATAAATTTAATTTAAAATTATTTATTTTTAATAAATTTGTGTTCTAAATTATTTATATTTTTACCTATTTATTCTTTTTTATTTCGTGTCCAATGTCATGTTGATGTCAACAAATATTATGAAATATACTTTGATAGTATATATATATCATACCAATATCATATAGAATAAATTCAATCATCTGTGATACTCTGATGGTCTATATATACTCAATTGGTATCATATAGGATTGTGTTTTTTTGAAAAAACAAATAAGAAAATTATTCAACTCTAAATTAGTAGAAAATATATTCGTCATGATACTCACTTCGATATATTTATACTATATAGGTATCATATAGGATTAAAAAATTATTAAAATTTTATAAAATTATTAATTAAATTCTAAATTAATAGAAAACATATTAGTTTTGATACTCTATCTGTATATTTATACTATATCAGTATCGTATAGGATTAAAAAATTATTAAAGTTACAAAAATTATTTATTAGACTCTAAA
>JAOTQJ010000011.1:5973633-5987579 GCA_025642045.1 Solanum sejunctum | reverse complement strand
TATTTTTTTATGTTTTTTTAATTTACAGAATTTTTTTAAGAAATATGACAATTTGAATACATTAATTTAATAATTCGGATATTAATTCAATTTCAAATACCAAAATTAGAATTTTTAAGTATTTGCAGGTAATATTTAAAACATGATACATTAAATATAAAAATAATTCAAGAATCAGAATTACTGTATCTGAATGAAAAGAAGAAATTTTTGAAATTTTTTAGAATGAATGAGAATAATATAAAATATGATAAATAAAGGAGTATAATTAGATAATATATTCTAATAAAAAATACTTTTCCTAAATAAAATCATACACAATATAAATTTAAAATAAAAAACTACATAATAAATAAATAAACGAAATAGTAGCACCATCCACCTCACACCAATCCTCCAACGGTGACGCAAGCGCCGGCTTATTTTTTCTTTTTAAACTCCAAAAAAATTTGAACAAATCAAATTAAGAACATTCTAGAACCCCAAACAAAGCCCAGTATAAAGACCCTCAACTCCTTCGCCGAGCTCTTCACATTCTCCATTTCTGCTTTCTCAGTCTCTCTCACCCTAAATTTTCCTCTACTCGGCAGCATCGTAGATCTGCAATGGCGGACACAGAGACGTTTGCTTTTCAGGCTGAGATTAACCAGCTTTTGAGTTTAATCATCAACACGTTCTACAGTAACAAGGAGATCTTTCTTCGGGAGCTAATTAGCAATTCTTCTGATGTGAGTCAGATCTCTGTATTTCTCCTTTTTTTATTTGATGATCTGTATTTGTATTTCCGAGAAAGCTGGTTTGTGTTGATGCTGCTCATAGGTTAGATGTGTGATTGTTTGATTTCAGGTTCTATGTAGTTGATTCCCTGCTCAAATGTTGGAAGTATGATTATTTGTGTTTTTTTGGTAGTTGCTCTATAGCGGGAAGTCTCTTATTGGTGATTCAGGTCATAGGTTAGGGCTTAGGTGTGTTATTATTTGTGATTTGATGTTATTTGTTTGATAATTGGTTATATTTGTGATCTACCTTCATAGGCTGGAAGCGCAATTATTTGTGATTCAGTGATGTTATTTGTTTGATAATTGTTCATATTCCTGATTATATGCTCATTCGCTGTTAGTATGATTGTTTGTGAGTTACTGTTAGAGGTTTTATTGTGGATGCTCTTTAGAGTTGGTTCTGCTCATATGTTGGAAGCATGATTGTTTGTGTTGTGATGATTTTGATCGGGGGTGGTCTATATTGTTGATCCCATTCATATGTATGCATGATTGTTTGTTAGTTTAATGTTGCTGGTTTGAAGGAACAGCAGCATCAGACTCACTTGATACTAACTTGGTGAGCTAAGCTATTCCCTGTGTTATTGAGTTATTGTTCTAATCTGTTAACTAGATTGTTTGTTGTTTTAGGTCTTTTTTGATGAATTGAGTGTTTTGCTTTGAGATAATGTCACAAGACCTGCCTTGTTCCTAGCGTCAATTGGTCGACATGTTCTCAGAGTTGTTTGTTCTGTTATTTCCGAAGCTGTCATTTTTCATGTCCACAGCTAAGATTGTGGGTCGAGATATTATCATGATGTTTCTCTTTGATTATAATTGGGCTTGACCTGATTGTTCATGCATATTTTCTCATAAAAAATTTAAAACATTTGGACATTATTTCGAATAAGTGTTTGTTTTTCTCAATTGGCTCATTATTTCAAGTCCTTTCATATTAACTATTTTTCCATGTCCCAATACAACTTTATTTCCGAATATCCTCTTTTAACTTGACATGAAATACTGTTTTATTTCAAGTGTCAATAATTCATGTCCAAATGCCTGCCTGATGTTCTTGTTTCCACGGGAAGTCTTAGAATCCTAGGTAGCTGGCATTTGCCTGTACCTGATCAACTTAGCTGAATGTAACATTGTTCAATCATATAAATTAGTAAAGCCTCATGTTTCTGTCTGTTCCCTATGTGACTTTGTCAACCAGTATTATTGATGTGTTGGAGCATCTTACAAATATCAGTATTATATATGCTGAAGTCTTTTGTTGGTTGTAATATGTTATTGTATGATATGGGCTAGTCATTCATGTGTGATGTTTCAAATATATGAGATGTCTGATTATGTTGTGGTTATATGTTGAAGGCTTTGGACAAGATCCGCTTTGAGAGCTTGACAGACAAGAGCAAGCTAGATGCTCAACCTGAACTCTTTATCCACATTATTCCTGACAAGACCAACAATACCTTGACTATCGTTGACAGTGGTATTGGGATGACCAAGGCTGGTAAGTTAGATCATTTGTAGGAATTATTTGGTGCTGAAATTGCATTATTGCTGTAATACTCATCTCATTTGTATTATTGCAGATCTTGTGAACAACCTTGGTACAATTGCAAGGTCAGGGACTAAGGAATTTATGGAAGCTATAGCAGCTGGTGCGGATGTTAGCATGATCGGGCAATTTGGTGTTGGTTTCTATTCAGCTTACTTGGTGGCTGAGAAGGTGGTTGTGACTACAAAGCACAATGATGATGAACAGTATGTGTGGGAGTCTCAAGCTGGTGGTTCATTCACCGTCACCAGGGATACTTCTGGCGAGAGCCTTGGTAGGGGTACAAAAATGACCTTGTATCTCAAGGAAGATCAGCTTGAATATCTCGAAGAGCGCAGGCTCAAGGACCTGATTAAGAAGCACTCAGAGTTCATCAGTTACCCAATCTCTCTTTGGGTTGAGAAGACCACTGAAAAGGAGATCTCTGATGATGAGGATGAAGAGGAGAAGAAGGATGAGGAAGGGAAGGTAGAGGAGGTTGATGAGGAAAAAGAGAAAGAAGAGAAGAAAAAGAAGAAAATCAAGGAAGTAACTAATGAGTGGTCGTTGGTGAACAAGCAAAAGCCTATTTGGATGAGGAAGCCAGAGGAGATTACAAAGGAAGAATATGCTGCATTCTACAAGAGTCTGACCAATGACTGGGAGGATCATTTGGCTGTGAAGCACTTCTCTGTTGAGGGCCAGTTGGAGTTTAAAGCTGTTCTTTTTGTTCCAAAAAGGGCTCCATTTGACCTTTTTGACACTAAAAAGAAACCCAACAACATCAAGTTGTATGTTCGTCGTGTGTTCATCATGGATAACTGTGAAGAGCTAATTCCTGAATTTCTGAGTTTTGTGAAGGGTATTGTGGATTCTGAGGACCTTCCTCTTAACATCTCTAGAGAGATGTTGCAGCAGAACAAGATCTTGAAGGTTATTCGCAAGAACTTGGTTAAGAAGTGCATTGAGTTATTCTTTGAAATTGCTGAGAACAAGGAAGACTATGACAAGTTTTATGAGGCCTTCTCAAAGAATCTCAAGCTTGGTATCCATGAAGATTCACAGAACAGGACTAAACTTGCTGAGTTGCTGAGGTACCATTCCACGAAAAGTGGTGATGAAACGACCAGCTTGAAAGACTACGTGACCAGGATGAAGGAAGGCCAGAATGATATTTTCTACATCACTGGTGAGAGCAAGAAGGCTGTTGAGAACTCACCCTTCCTTGAGAAGCTGAAGAAGAAGGGCTATGAGGTTCTTTACATGGTTGATGCTATTGATGAGTACTGTATTGGTCAGTTGAAGGAATTTGAGGGTAAGAAGCTTGTTTCTGCTACCAAGGAAGGTCTCAAACTTGATGAAAGTGAGGATGAGAAGAAAAAGAAGGAAGAGTTGAAGCAGAAGTTTGAGGGCCTCTGCAAGGTGATTAAGGATGTGCTTGGTGACAAGGTTGAAAAGGTCGTTGTTTCAGACCGTGTTGTGGACTCTCCCTGCTGTTTGGTTACTGGTGAGTATGGCTGGACTGCTAACATGGAGAGAATCATGAAAGCACAAGCACTCAGGGATTCTAGCATGGCTGGATACATGTCTAGCAAGAAGACCATGGAGATTAACCCAGAGAATGCCATCATGGATGAACTCAGGAAGAGGGCTGATGCTGACAAGAATGACAAGTCCGTCAAGGATTTAGTCATGTTGCTGTTTGAGACCGCTCTTCTCACCTCAGGTTTCAGCCTCGATGATCCCAACACTTTTGGCAATAGAATTCACAGAATGCTGAAACTTGGGCTCAGCATTGACGAGGATGGTGGTGATGTTGATGTTGACATGCCAGCACTGGAGGATCCTGAAGCTGATGCTGAGGGCAGCAAGATGGAAGAAGTCGATTAAGTTTCTAGTCTGTAGCAGTCCGTTTAATGTTCTATCTATCTAGAAGTTTCATTTTCTTTTACCATGCCAAGCAAATGTGATGCTTTATGTGCCGTTTTTGACAGTATGTTATCTAGCTATTTAAGTTCTTCTCTTCCCTCTGCTTTTGGTTGTTTTTTTGTGGATGAACTTCTTATGTCATCAATATGAGGAAGTTTGCCTATGAGCTGAAGTAAACCAGTACTTAGCGTTGTTTTCATTAATATTTTCTTCTTCACTGCTTGTTTTCTGTACCGTGAGGAGTCATTGGAAGGTCATTCGATCAGTGTAATTACAAGTAGTCGTTGAAGTAGTATTTTTGGACCGTGCATATTACTACAGCCAGTAAGCTGAACGTTAGGAGCTATGTTGTACGGACTGTGTCAGCGGATGCCGGGTGCGATATTGAAAGTGAAAAGCTAGCGCGACGTAGGTTAGGAGGCTTCTTTATTACCAGAAAAAGACTAAAGGAATAAACTAACATGATCCAACAAATAGTAGTCAGAAGACGTCAATGATGAGCAACAACGAGCAAACTAAGACGTCAAATGATGTGAAAATTAAATTACAATGCATCAACAAGGACGCCCAACATTTGTTCAGCAGTAACAAAAATACACAACCTCAGTGCTCTCACAAAGAATAACAAATCATGAAAACATCAAACACGAAAATACTACTACTACAGTTCCATTGTAAGAGTACTTCTGTAGGCAATTCTGCTTAGAAATTCCATATCAGGTATCCGGTACTCTTGAGTGAAAGACGAAACTTGGGAATGTAGTCGTAATGTCCCTGTTCAAGTGAAGACAACAGCGCAGTCAATCTATGCGATGAACATGTTAGACAGAATTACAGTCTGCATAACATGATGTTAAAACGAACTGATGTCATCATACAACGTGCCACTTACTTGAGATACTGAAGGGTCATATTCTTCAGAAGTGAAGGATGTCGTAGGACCAAATTACTCCACTCTTCCTTATCAATCTTTCCGTCATGTTTTGTATCAGCTTCTTCAAAAGTCTGCTCCAAAAAGCACATATCAGTTTAAGGAGTAAAAAGTTAAATCCTGCAATCCTACCATCTTGCCTCTCCAGGCAAAAGAACATATTTTGAATGATCAGAAACGGACTTAACAGTGGCCAATAAATTTGCGAATTCTCAACATAGCTAATCCCTTAGATAATAGATCCTACACCATTTTGTGGCATAATGCAAGGGCGACTTGAAAAAAAAAGAATACAAACTTAGAAGTTGAACCAGTTCTCAATTGCTTTCTTACACACACTCATGAGGCACCACACAAAATTGGTATTTAGTAGATGGAAGCAACAAAACGCAGATGATTCCATCCTTAATTCCCCGATATATATTTATAACAAGGGGAACTCGCAGCTGCTACCCTTAGGGTGCGCACAAGGTGAACCCCCGCTCTTATTCAATAGCTCACAAAACACATAGGAAAGGTAGCCCGCATCAGGCAAGCCTGGTGCGACGAGCTCGACTCAGAAGGCAAACCCCTTATTTTCGTTGTCAAGGGGTTTCGAACTTGAGACCTCCAACATGGAAGTCTCAAGCCCAAACCACTAGGCCACCCCGAAGGGTTAATTCCCCGATAAATTCACACTTTAAATCACTAAATTGTCTCTAAGACTATGTTGTGGTTCTAAGAACGACAAATTTAAGCATAACTACCTTATCAATATGATGTCATGTTATGGTGATCAATAGGGATTGAAGTTGCACCTTTTCCCTATATTTCTAAATTCTAAGCAATCAAGACACCACCCTTGAGGAAGATAGAATCTAGAATCGCCTGAACTTCATTTAGATGGACGGCAAGCTAAATAATCATGGCAAAGTAATAGTGCATATCTCGTTTATTAAGTAGCTATGAATAGGAAAAGTGGAAACTACTCCTTCAAATGAGAAAAAGAGAAATAGTAGGATTTAGTTTAGGTTGGTGAAATACCTTGTCGATTATACTCTCAATAATTTCATCTGAAAGGTTCATACCAGTCTCGGCAAGGGTAGCAACCACCATTTGCTTCACCTATATTATACATGTCATCTTTTTATGCCACACACTCAGGAAAGCATACAGTGGGTAATAAAAATTGCAAAGAATGTAAATGATTCCCATAAAATAGAGAAAACTGATACTGTGCCATCTAAAAATACAATGTAGCAGCAGTAAGTCGGATACACTAAAATAGACTAGCATTGCATGTATAATTAACCACTTCAATAAAATAGAACCTAGCAGCAACAAAGTTTACCTCTTGCCTCTCGATGAAGCCTTGCTGCTTCAGATCATATAGCTGAAAAGAAACTACAATAGGAATATATCATTAAGTTGATACGCATAAATAAAGGATAATCGTCTTTATTCATGTAAACAAGTAACATACACTCAATCTTATCATCGATAGGGGCATTTGGATGGAAAACAGAGAGTGCACGGGCAAACTCCTCAAATCCCAAGAGTCCATTGTGCTTTGTGTCAAACAAGTCGAAAACCTGCAATAAAACATGCCAGATTAGGAAGAAACAAAGACAAACAAAAAGGAGGCTAGACTAAGGCAGAAAAAAGAGTTAGGCTTCTATGTAGCAATAAACAATACGACAACGGATTTCGTTTATAGGAAGCATCATACTTAATGTATACAATTCTACTAAAAGCTACATATTCCCTTTTTTCAATTTGGTTATCTTACGTTCGTTTTTAATCCTTTTTAAAAAGAATGTCTCTTTCCTTTTTTGGTGACTCTCTGATTCAAACTTTCCACAAAACATGTTTTCAGACCCACAAGATTAAAGATCACGTTGTACATTCTACGTATCATTAGTTTAAGACCACAAGATTTAAAAGTCTTCTTTACTTTCTTAAACTGCATGATAAATCAAACCCGACAAACATATTGAAATAGAGAGATTAATATGAAAAGGCTAATGTATTATGGAGAACTCACTCTATCAGCAAACAAGCTCTCTTTTTTGCTTGTCTTGAATAGTGCCAATTGAAACTCTTCCTACAACATAGTCAAAAGTTCAAATTCAAAAGGAATGCAGAATACAAATATTTAAAAAATCTATGCTAGAAAAGTAACTAAAAAAGTTCTATTATAAACATCCTGTATCCTAAACTTAGCGACGTCAGCTTCCACAAGTTGTAATCTTAGAAAAATTTGATACCAAACCTTGTTGATCAGGCCATCATCAATCACAGCACTGCTTATCTTCTCAAAAAGCTCATAAAGAGCTTCAATCTCACTGACGCTAACTGCAAAAAGAAGAAAGATAATACAGGTTCAATTACAATATTTTTGCAAGCAAGAAGTCATACAACTCATAAATATAGGATTATAATGCATATTTCAAAGAATCTGTGTTCCAAATCTTTAACGTATTACTAATGATCAGTGTAATTGCAGGCCTATTATGGCGCACTTAAACGTTGGTGTTCCGTTCAGTGTAAGTGGGGTTGCTTCACTTTGCTAAGGAGGTAATTTAGTGCAAGCACCGAAACACTAAATTGCGTGCTTCAACACCTACTGACAGTTCTGAAGGCAGGACTGGGCAATGGATGACTATGACCAAGTACATGATTTTAGAATTACAAAATGCAAGACTGGTCACTCATCTGAATTCTAAACCGAAAATTATAACTTTTCAAATATTTGATTCATATAGTTTTATATTATTTAATTTACTTGCCATTTTTTTCATCCTTTCTTCATTGAAGACCACACTTCTAATTACAATTTGCACTAGTTGTTTTTATGTGTTTCTTTTTTTGCATTTTACAACATCAGCATTGCCAAGCATTGAAAGAGAACAAACCATAACAAATTGTGAAAATAAAAAAAGTTACAATTTTAATGATCTTCAAACAACAACATACCCTGTGGAATCCCACAAGTTGAGGTCTGGGGAGAGTAAAATGTACGCAAACCTTACCACTGCGTCATACAGATAGAGAGGTTGTTTCCGGAAGACCCTCGTCTCAAACAATTGTAATGATATTCAAAATGAAAATTATATTTTCCCAAAGAGTCAATCTTAGTCCAAGACAAACCTAGAAGCAGATATAATCACTTATGTTTCATCCTCCGTGATTTCATTCAAAGGTCTACTAATAGCAGATAATATACAGATAGGTGTAGACAGATAGCATACAAACGGTTTCTCGTGCAAGAATCTCAGGATCTTCAAGGCCCGTTGATTGCCTTTCACAACACTTCGACAGGGAAGCACCTAAATGTTTGATCCCCTCAAAGCAGTATGACATGGTATCTCCCCTACTTCAAAGCTCTCCATAGCTATTCAACCAAAAAAGCAGGTTCATACGAAAGGGTGAAGAAGCCATTTTACTTGGCCTTAAATGCACAAGGAAGAAAAAGGAAGTTATCAAAGCAACCAAAACATAAAATTGAACAAACCTTGCGACCATTCTTTGCTATTTTGCCAATGTGAATGCAGAACGCCAATGCTTTTTGATAGTTACCAACCTTGGAGCTACACACCTAACAAGGAGGAAGCAATGTCCATACAACAGCAGCAACAACAACAACATACCCAGTGGGATCCCACAAGTGGGGTCTGGGGAGGGTAAAATGTACGCAAACCTTACCACTACCTCAGATATAGAGAGGTTGCTTCCGGAAAACCCCCGTCTCAAGAGCCAAGCCCCATAAGCAGAAAATACTAGATATGGAAAAAGGGAAAGAACAGAAAAAGGACGAATGACTAATAATGAAAAGCAAATGATAGTATGTAAATACGAAAAAAATAGTAAAAAAAAGTAACCAAGAAAAAAAATCATCCGTCCCCTCAATAATAAAAAAATTAACAGGAAAGACCCTCTAATTCTATCAGCCAAGGGAAAACATATCAGACAAAGTTTCATTAAATATCACTATGACTCTACCTCTTCTTGTACAATTTAAAATTCTGCTTAATCACAAGCGGTTGGAGATTCATTTGCAACAGACACTTTTACTCTTGTAGCATCAGCCTAAATAATAGCACAAAATTGTACTTCTAGATAAGAGTAACAACAGAAAACGACAATAGTTCGCCTTTCTTCCAAGTCCTCCAAATGATAACTAGAAAGATGTTAATAAGGGTGTATTTTTCCTTCTTTAAGGATCTATTGCTTAGTCAAAGCTAGCACCTCCGAGTTAATACCCAGCCCAAAATATGAGGAATATATAATATTTGAGTACTCCATAGCTTATGCCTACTTGTTGATTAGTTACAAAATAAAGAAGGGAAGAACACATTATATCTTACACATTCATCATTAGATAGTTGATGATAATTAACAAAAATAAACTTGATTGATAAAAACAACAACAACATACCCAGTGAAATCCAACAAGTGGGGTCTGGGGGAGGGTAAAATGTACGCAGACCTTACCACTACCTCATAGAGATAGAGAGGCCGTTTCCGAAAGACCTCCATAAACTTGATTGATGTAATTCCAAAATTTCTTTTTCCTCAATGCAGGTTTCATCGGACATGATATGAATCGTGATGATTAAGATCCATGTTATGTAGCTTAAGTAAATTTTGAAGTCAAACAATGCCCAATCAACACAAAACACCAATATAGGTAGAATTAATATATAAAAAGTTTGTCAAAAAGGGTAACAAGTAAATCCAAGCAATAAATTGATCAGTTAACTATGCTTCATTCCCAAATTATTTGGAATCATCTGTATACATTCCACTCTATTCAGGTCAATTTGGTTCCGAGTAAACTGATACTGGAGAATATCTTTATACTTGTATTTCAGATCAATTTGGTTCCCATTAAACTGATACAGGAATATATCCAGGAGAAATTAGCTAGAGCTATTCCGAGAGAAACAGAAAATGGCACATGTAAAAATACAATCTTTATAGTTGTATTTCTGGTCAATTTGGTTCTGAGTAAACTGATACTAGAGAACATCTTGCAAAATCAGCTAAGAGGTGAAAATCAGAAAAAAGGAATATTTAAAGACACTATCTTTATACTTGTATTTCAGGTCAACTTGGTTCTGAATAAACGGATACCGCAAAATATCTCGGAGAGCTTAGAGATAAAGGGGAAAATCAGAAAAAGGGAATATATAAAGACACTAACTTTTATACCTGTATTTCAGATCAATTTGGTTCTGAGTACACTGCACCAGAAAATATCTTGGAGAGCTTAGTTTAAGGGGAAAGACCAGGAAAAGGAACATTTAAAGACACTATCTTTTATACTTATATTTCAGGTCAATTTGGTTCCGATTAAATGGCACCGGAAAATATCTTGGAGAGCTTAGTTTAAGGGGAAAAATCCGAAAAAGGAACATTTAAAGACACTATCTTTATACTTGTATTTCAGGTCAATTTGATTATGAGTAAACCGATTCTTGTTAATATTTGGAGAGCTTAGCTAAAGGGGAAAAATCAGAAAAAAGGAACACTAATATTTAAAGACACTATCTTTATACTTATATTCTATGTCACTCGAACTCTTCGAAAGTGTCTACGGGTGCGTGTCGGATTCATCAAAAGTAGTATATTTTCGATGAATCCGACATGGGTGCGACATTAAAAATGAAGAGTCCATGCAACTTAGCTTGTATTTCAGGTCAATTTGGTTCTTAGTAAACTGATACATCAATATATCTTGGACAACTTAGCTAGACTGGAAAACTTTAAAAAAGGGGCAGATTCAAAAGCACAATCTTTATACTTAAAAATCTTAGTATCTCAATTGGGTAATTGTCTGAACTCTCAGGAAGGTTGGTCGAGTTCGATTTCCTACGTTGTAATCCCCCACCCATTTCCCCTTCTCTTACCCTCAATTTTTTTCTAAAAAAACAAACTTTATACTTGTATTTCATCAAATAGATTAAATCAAGAATTCAGCAGATAATCAAAAGTACTGATTCAACAAGGATGATTATATGACAAATGAATCTGTTAATTGCAGATAACAAAAAGAATCAAAATATAAACATGGAATTTGCTGGCATGTAAAGTAAAAGAAGAAGAAGAGGAAATTACTCTTTTTAATTTAGACAGAAAAATTGATGAAGTTCAGATAAAAGGCACCACCTACAGATAGAAAGAAGTAAAGGGGGCTTCTTCTTTATCTTTTACACTGTAAAATTTCTGGTTGTTCTGTGATTTTTTGTCAATATCAGGGAGAACTGATAATTATAATTTATATATAAATGAATTTTTTTGGTGACCAAAGATGATTAAGACACAACACAGTTGTCTGTAAGTAGTGTCACATTGACCTATGAGTTTTAAAATAGAGAATAATTAGAAATGACCTAGGATCTTAGTGCACCAATGGCTAATCGAATTGTTTGATATTTCAAATCATTTTATTTACTATAAATGATCAAATCGACACATTACCAAAAAGCAATCAAAGAAAGTTATGAATTTTCACTATATACATCCGACCTGTCTTCACTCCCGCAATGAGCAGGAGTTTTTTGATGCACTGGGATATATTGTTATTGTTGTTGTATGAATTTTCACTATATTGTTTAAATATATGTATTTAAAATGGATAATTTTAAATATATATGATAAACTAATTAATCTGTAATAAATATAGCGATTTTATACATAAAAAAGTCAACAATCATAAGAAATATACAATGACTGTACAATATAACTTGTCAAAAATTATATAAAGGATACATTGATTACACAATATGGTTCACTTATACATAAGCTATATATTATAATACACTCAAAAATTAAATATGACTTGACTATACATGAAATATTTACTGACTAGGCATGTTTATACAACGAATGATCATTTTTTTGATAATTACTTTGACCCAATGATCATCTACTGTAATTATCCCTGTTAATAAAAAGAGGCTAATTTTAAATACATACAATAAACTAGTCAATTTACAACAAATATATCCTTCTTTTATTTACACTGGTCTTGTTATACGCGCTTTGCATGTGATCGAAATGAGAAAATTTAAATTTAATTATGAACTCATAAAGAAATTAATTCTTTACAAAAATAACTTTTTATAATTATTTATGTATAAAGATTTTATATATAGAGATTCTATCACTAATTAGAACTCACGGTCAATTAGAATTTTCCTTAGCGATGGTAGGATATGTTCTTGATTCAAATAATGAAAAAATAGAAGTCTACCAAATATGAAAGTTTTAGGAGTCTTTGCACGATTAGAAGTCCTTATTTTATCATTTATTTTCATATATTTTAAAAGTCAATATTATAAATATAATTAAATAATAATTTTGAAAAATGGTGA
The DNA here is from genome assembly GCA_025642045.1 of Solanum sejunctum. Classification (NCBI taxonomy): domain Eukaryota; kingdom Viridiplantae; phylum Streptophyta; class Magnoliopsida; order Solanales; family Solanaceae; genus Solanum; species Solanum sejunctum. The sequence continues at coordinate 5,975,057 of JAOTQJ010000011.1, read as the reverse complement.
AAAGATAATTTTATCTAAAAAAAAAAATTTAACGAAGGACGAAAAGTTTAATCAACATTTTTAAGGGCATTTACGTTTTTAATATAGTATAAACATATGTAAAAAAGCCCAAAATCATCATATCATATCATATATTATTAAAAGTGGGAAGCTCCAAAATGCAAAGTTGGATTATCATTCTGCCCCTACACTAAATTAAAATAAAATATTTAAATTAAATAATAATTTAGTCTAATATGCTATAAATTTTATTAAACAGAAAAATTAGTATAAATATAATTAATTTTCTATAATTACTGCAACCTATTAATGTCTTAAAATTGATTTTTCATCTTCTAAAGTTGTCCAATATTCATCTTTTCAACTTCTATAACTCTTCAACTTTTTAAAATCTTATAAATTATATCATTATTAAATAATTGTATATTCCTTGGTGTTTCCTCATCTTTTTTATTACTGCACATACATTAGGATACTTTCCAATAAATGCCTGCAATTCATTATAAATTTTCAATAATAAAGTTAAAGAAAGATTGTAAGATCAGTATTGTTAGTTTATCTTTGATGTACTTCTGCATTTTGATATCCATGGGAAAGAGGTATGTGTGTATCTTTTTTTTTTCTATCTTGACCTTTTTTTTATTTTTTTTGTTTAAATTTGATAATCTTTGATATAGGATGAGATCGACTGAGAAGGGAAGATTCTTGGAGTCACGACTACTTGTGTAATAGACAAAGGACATGGATAGACTTAGTAAAGTCATTCCCCAAATCTAGGGGTCTCGACATCACTAGGTATTTCTTTGCCGTCGTCATTTTTTCACCTTCAAGTTTAGTGAATAATGCATAAATTTGTAGTTACATCTTTTTTTTTATTCATATGATTGAATAATTAATTGATCGCTCTTTGAATGTTTTTAAAATTCTTGAATTTATTGATTTTATATGTATATAAATTTTGTGATGAAATGTATTTATTTTGTATTAGGAATACATAATTTTTTCCTTCAATCACAAGTGATTTTGGGGTTATATTTATTCTTTTTCTTTTTGTCCATTTATTCTATTTATTGAATATATGTCCTTGTTAGTTTTAATTAGAAAAAAATAGACTTTTCAAAAGTACAAAGCTGATAATGCAGCACTACACAAATACAATCGTTATATCATCATATATAATATTATAATATATAATATATATTATTAAAAGTGAAAGCTCCAAGCCTCAAAGTTGGATTACCACTTTACTCTTATTAAACTAAAATATAAAAAAATAAATATTAAATAATAATATTATAGTTATCTTTTAATATAAAAAATTTAGTATTAATATAATAAATGAGAAGCTGTCATAGTATTTAGAGTCATTAAAGTCTTTAGTGATAGCTATATAGAGTGTTGATTATAAATACTCATAAATTTAC
>JAOTQJ010000011.1:5930650-5946839 GCA_025642045.1 Solanum sejunctum | reverse complement strand
ATTGAGCGAAATCAGAGAATATTCCAAAGCAAAAGCAGTCCCCCTCAACTGATCACAAGGAATATAATGCAAAGAGGCTTTCTTTAGAGGATCAATGATTCCTCGATTGGACAAAAGACTTGCCGAGCTTAATATCTATCCCTAGTCTCTAGTCATAGTAGCTCTTTGTTTTGTAGAGAAATGATGAAATTATGGTTAGCTTGCTAGTTGTATGGCTGCTATGCTCTCGTATAACTGAGGAACTTCTTTTTTGTGACCAAAAAAAAAGTTCATCAGTTATACAGCATAGCAGCCATACAACCCAATTTGGGTAATGAAAATGTTTTAATTGCCCACAGAAAACTTGTATATAATCAGTAGTTCCATGATCAAGTAAGGTATGGATTTCATACAAGAAAAATGACAAGGAAGAGACATTCCACATGATGTGTCATCAGAGTATCAGGACCCTGAAATTCTAGTTCCTATTGCAATGCAAAAAAATCATAATTCATCCTCATATTACTGATTAGCAGAACTGTTACATTAATAATGAAAGAAGCACAGGGAAGTTTACAAAAGCCAATAGAAGAAAGACCTCAATAATCCGTCAATGGCCCCTGAGAGTCTGAATCATCATTGTAGCCAACGAAAAGGTCACCGGAAGTCAGACCTCTGATGTAAACTGAAAGTTAGGTCACTGAAAGACACATTACACATAAGAACTAGGCGTAATACATAAATCGGACCCTAAACTTGGCTCCAAATTTAAGTTTGACCTTTAACTTTCATAGTGCAGAAGTAGGCACTTTAAATCCAATACTTCAACAAAAAAACACTTTAACTTCAATACTTCAACAAGTAGGCACAACTAAGTACTTGTGCACTCTAAAAGTTAAAAGTCTTTTTTTGTTTAAGTGTTGGATAGTTAAAGTGCCTACTAGTGCATTATGAAAGTTAAAGGTTAAAGTTAAAATTTGAAGCCAAATCTAGTGTCCAATTTATACATTATGCCTAAGAACTATCTGCAAAATGAGTTGAACAGTAAGAGATGAATATTGATAATACATATACTCTGTCCAGTGATGATGAAATTCAGCAAAAATAGCAAGTCGAAGCATTCATGACCTGTTTCACCAAGCATTTGAAAGATCTGAAGTGCTTATTTTTCAATGGAAGCACTTATTATAGTTTCACAATAGAATAAGTGTTTCTAAATAGTAACAGAAGTTGTGTCTTAGTTTGAAGCATTAGCGCAAAAAAGTGGGTTCTCCTAAAAATAAGTGCTTTTGAATTTTTTTTAAAATTACAAAAAGACCCATATCAAAAATAATTGACAACTTAAATGCAAATCCTTTTTTCGCACTTTGACACTTAAAACACATTTTGAAAATATTGGTCAATCACAAACTGCTGATCTCCCGCAGAACTTTTTTGGAAAGCACTTCCGTTAAGAAAAACTTCTCAAAATAAGCTGAAAACTGCTGAAGGCCTTGGCTTCTTTGACATGACTGATTGCAATAGAACTGCTACTAGTGAACATTTCCAGAATCCGTGCTTGAAAAAACACAGGCTATAAATCTGACAGGTCGCATACTACATCTTAGGTGGAAGTGTTGGGATGTGAATGATAGGGATGATTAAGAAGATCCTCAACGCCAAAAGAACAGAGTAAATAGCTGGCTACGAGGAGCAGGATGTCACCCTCAGGACTAAATTCAGCACAAAGGTGGTCTATTGTAAATTGAGAGGTGACTATACAGGAAATTACTATGTGACAACCATGGAGCCCCTAGAGAGAAGTTTAAAATGTATTTGGCCGTGTGGAAAAGGCTGCTGACTAGAGACAGATTAGCAAAATGGAGTGTTAGACATGGCCTGTCTTGCTCCCTTTGCACCAACAATGATGAGATGCCGGATCATTTATTCTTCAAATGCCATTATACTCACTACTATCTGGGACAAAATTCTCTTATGGCTAGGTATTCAAAGATCATCCCTGGAATGGAAGGATGAAGTGATGTAGCCTATTGCTCATGCGAAAGGCAACTCAGTGCAAGGTGCTCTTTACCTAAGTTGTGTGGACTCTTCACTTTCAATGATGCATCCAAATGCGCAACCGTTGACATTTTTGAAGAGTCCAACCAACATAGCTCTTTACAGATTATCCATAACATCATGTCTTTACTTGGTGTGGCACAAGAAGAACTTAAAGACTGTTTCAGATGAAAAGTAGAAGCCTTGAAAAACTCAAAAGACTGACTGCTCAAGCAATTCACTGCAGGGGCTCTCTATTTCCTTGTTTGCATTCTAGACGAGCCATGCTTAATTACTATCATTAGGCTAATGTTTTTGAGATTAGAGTTCTTGATGTAATTTTGCTTTCTTTGATCACACTTCACAGTGTTTGGAGATTGTATGTCCAACACTGGGAAATACTTTGTACCTATCAGCTGCTTTAGTAATTTAATCAAGCTAGTTACCAAATACATGTTACTGCATCAAAGGTGATTGATCATATATGTATTCTTGATATTATAACAAGGAGATGCCATTTATGATAACCATCTAATAATACAAGTAGAACTGAAAACATTTTACAAGTTGCCTGTGTCTACATAACCTAGTAGAAGTATCTTCAAACAGTTGCAGTTTATTCTATTGACAGACACCTACTTTAACCAATTGGGCAATTACATTTGTGCAGCAGAATTTAAAGCTACTGAAAAGCATAAATTGATTACCAGGCGGTCACCATATTCATCATAAAGGGCTCCGGAGAATGTTCTGATTTCTGCGTCAACCATATCATCTAGACCACTAGCCATATCTCGATCAGCAAGCCTCTTTGGAGTATTCTTGAAACCACTGCAAACAATGAAATGTCTTAACTCATCCTCAATAACCCATAAACTAAAGGGCTTCTTCGTGAATTTGGCATCAGATGTATCCCAAATGCTTTGTTCCGGAAAATGATCACTAGCAATCATATCACTGCGGGTGCATCTTAAGGAACCAAAATCAGATTGATTTGGTGCTCCTTTGCACGCTATACAACCCCCAGTAACAAAGCCTAGAGGAGGCTAAGGCATCCAAAAAGATATACTCCCTCCATTTCAAAAAGAATGTCTACTTTCCTTTTCAGTCCATTTAAAAAAGAATGATCCTTTTCCTTTTCTGGCAACACTTTAATTTCAACTTTCCACATGACATGTTTAAGGCCACAAGATTAAACGACATTTTGGTACATAAGACATTACTTTAATTTAGGACCACAACATTAAAAAGTTTTCTGTACTTTCTTAAACTCCATGCTAAGTCAAACTAGGTCATTCTTTTTTAAACGAAAGGAGTACTGTCAACCTATGAGGCATTGCGATTCATGACTCTGAATTCTTGATTGCCAAATATACCATTCCTTGAGGAATAATAGAGTGCCATATAGAAAATTTCTTTCTAAAGAATCCCATGCACAGTTGTTACCTTCTCAAAAGAAAAAAAAAGAAAAGAAAAGAATCCCAAGCACTCCCTACAGTATTTATTTCTACATATTGCATTTTCTTCAGAATTAAATTGTTTTAAAACAAAAAGAAGTACAAGTTTATTAATAAGGTATGAAGAAGGTACGGGAAGTACAAAGCAAAACATCCCAGAACAAACACAAACACCCTGCAACCCTCCTAACAGATCCAAGAAATCAAAAAACAGATGCAGATCAACCAAAGAACTGCATTTACACTAAATAATAAACGAACATTATCCCAATGCCTCAAAGGCTCCCGCCCATTGCGGGGTAAGGGAGGTCGGATGTACGCAGCCTAACCCCTATGTTTAAAAACATAGCGTGACTGTTTCCAAATGACCCATGATGAGCGTCGAAAGTTGTATTGACTAACGGCTACTTCACAACTGAAAGAAGCGCAGACAGTTTAAAAAGTCATTTTGCTTTATAAATACATGTTTTCAAAATTCTAGAGATGTCATCCCTATACCCTTCAAAGCAAACTTTGTTCCTTCCAACATAAAGTCCAAAATACGCACAATGGAGTGGTCCTCCATATCTGCTTAGCTTTCTGGATATTCTTTGGAGTTGCCACTGTACAAACAAACCCCTTACAGTCTGTGGCATCATTGTGCCACAGATGTTTAAGAAAAATCCCAGTGTTGTCCAGATAATCTGCAATGGAAGAAATTTTTTGGCATTGTCCAAGATACTCCACAGAACTAAATTGATATATGGATACCTCGGGTAACTAAGTCACAAGAGAAAAGATTGAAATCTAACAAGACCTTCTATAGCTCTCATAAATCCTCCAGATGCAACTTGGAAATAGCAGAAACATAGTTCACTAGAGGTAGACTTCTTTATATGCATCATGAATTTACATTAAAACCTTAAAGTAATAATATTTTAAGTTGCCATAAAAATGAAAGGTCAAACAAAGTAGATTTACTAGAAAAGGATTATTGTAATTGCATTTCATCAAGTTGAGATGAAACTAGAAAAACTTGCAACATCGTTGAACAAGATAAAGATAAAAATTTCATTGTTAACTGGAAAACTATAATTTAAATAACTCTGGCACTCCAAATAATGAAGAAGCAGGCAACGGGAAGTAGTCCCATCGACAATTATACAGACTATTATAGGGAAGAAAAAAAAAAGAGCATTTTGAAGGAATGATAACTCTTTGGTACTTCGATTATCACACTATTTTCTTGTAGTTACTGTTTCTTTTTCTTCTTTTCCTTCAGAATGCTTTCTCATACTTTCTAAAGTCCATGATTTCTTCATACTATTTCTTTTTTGATCTGCTTAGATATGCTTTTCCTTCAGCAGAGGTTTACCAAAATCAACGTCTCTACCTCCCAAGGTAGGGGGTAAGATATGCATACACTCTATCCTTGATAGACCCCACTAGTGAGATTACGCAAGGTATGTTATTCTTGTTGTATTTTTGATGTTGATGCAACAAATAGCTAGTTTATCATTTTTGAAGTTGGTTAGTAGGTCCAAGTGTGTCACACAGAAAGTTGATAAGATTGAAGTGTTGGAACATATAATCCTATTCTAATATTTAGGAAACAAATTTCTGCAGTTAATAGACAAATGAAGTTTGTGTACTGATATGATTCTTGACTTAGTTTTGAATAGCTCCAGACACTGTTTTATCAAGATTCTCACGACAAAATGAACAATCCAGCAACTAGTTATTATGAGGTATACTTTTCAATAAATTCTAAAAGGATGAAAAGTTTACAAGAAAAAAAGAACCAGACCTCTCTTGACGCCAGCAATTCAACTACTACCAACTTCGGACGGTGTCTTAGCCACAATTGACAACGCGTGTAGTCCATTATGCAACTCATCTTGCAGTAAAGCGTAAATCATCCTATGCCTCTTAACCAAACTCTTGCCTTCAAATTCCTTAGACACTACTTTTAAATTAAAGTGAGTCTCTCCATCACTGCCTCTAATCCCTGCATGTCCTGCGTGCTGATGAGATATATCTTCAACTTCTAGTTCAACAGGCCTAAGTTCCTTCTCTAATTTCTCCTTGATTCTCATTCCTCTACTCCTCAAAACACCATTATCAGTAGCATCAACAGTTGCATTGTTTCCACTAACTTCAGCACCAGCAGACTCAACATTTCCATTGCCATTAACACCGAGGGACCCGGCCGAAACCTCAGTCGACGAGGCACTTGATAACTCTCTCTGGCCTGTATTAGCAGCTTTCTCAGATTCAATGTACAACTGAAGGGCTTTCTTCTGCATTAACTTCAACATATTCAAAAAACCATTATTCCTAGAAGGAGTTAAGCTTTGTTGCAACCCTAAAAGGATAGCGAAATCAGGGGAAACTTTTACAATTTCTTCTACAGGTCTTCCAGAAAGTCCCTGAACTAATAAAGCAGCAAGACCTTTAGTGAGTACCGAATCAGAATCAGCCTCAAATACAACATTTCTCTCAGAGTCAAAATACGCCCTAACCCAAACCTGTGAAACACAACCCTGAACCTTATTTTCACTAGTCTTGTACTGGGTATCAAGTGGCTTTAAATTCTTGCCGTAAAACAAGAGTTGCTCGTATTTAGCCTTTGGTTGTTCAACTGCTTGAAAAAGCTTGACGATTTCTTGAAGCTTTGGTGGGAGCTCTTCAATCGGTTGGAGAGATGAGGAGGAGGATTCTGAAGAAGAAGCAGCACCTGTTGGGGTTGCAGAAACAGATTTTGTCGAAATTCTTTCAATGGTAATAGATCTAAAGAAGGTTAATTTAGTGGGTGTTGAATGTAAAGAAGAGGATTTCAAGGTTTTGAGGTATGGTGAATTAGGGTGGTGAAGGAGAGGATGAGGGATGTTGGCGGAAATTGACATGGATGGAAGATGATGGAGCGAGAGAAGCAGAGAAAATCGTGAACTGCGGAAGATTCGAGAGAAGTGAAATCCAAGAGATTGAAAAGGTGCCTCGCCAGGCATAATCCTACATTTTCAGCCAATCAAGACATTAGTGGGTATTTATATTTTTTAGTTATAACTTTTTTTTTCCTTGCGTCACATATTTATTTACTAGACTAGAGAAACTAGTAAAATTGCCCGCTAAGCGCATGGTTATCAGAGAGAACAACTAATTTAATATTTCATATGATATGTTATAAATTTGATTGACATAATTAAAGTACTATATTTTGTATTCATGACAATATGTTTTAAGCATAATAATTTATGTAAATTTGAAGTTCTATCGTGCGTGTAAAAAAGAACAGGCGAATTTATGATTAAAAATATATAACATTCTGTGAAATAAAAAAAAGGTTATCAAAATCTAAAATATATGATATTCCGTTGAACTTCGATGTAAATGAAAAGGAGAAGATGAGAGAACTAAAAAAAAGTGAGAAAAAAATTAAAAAGAAAAGCAACATTCTCCTAAGTGCTAATAAAGAGAGTTAAAGAAATATCCTTTAAGTTTATGTCACAGAGCACATTTAGTATGTTTAAAAAAGTTCAAACTCTTTGAGTTGGTCATTAGCCATAACACCATTTGAAGTTGCATCCCCATATGTAGTCTTCCTTATTATGTCCAAAATCTTTTTCTTTTTGAAAAAAAACACACTAAACTCTTCATGTAAGTCATAAAATTTAGGCTCGAAACAAATGAAAGGGAGCAAGATACCTTTTAGGTTTTATCCTCAATGATTTCTTATAATCTTTTAAAATGAAAAAATTAGATATTGAAGTAACGGGAAATTTTTAAATCTATAGTACTCAAAAAATTTTGACAAAAGAATACAACAAAAGAACAAATGACTTATCTCACTACCATTGTCTATGCAGAAAATGGTAAGTAAACATTCACTATATAGATATATTTGAGAGTAATTAAATGTCACAAAGTAGACCATAGCATAAAAAACTTATATAAACTTAATAAGAGAAAATCTATTTGAAGAATATGTATACTTGTATAACTCCAATTTAGTCGTTTTCATTTAAGTTGGACACTTTGTCTCTACCAAGATGATGTTATAACCTCTATTGAACGTGTCAATTTCTTCAACAAACTTTAATTGTTTTACGTTGACTTCACTCCGACAGATGGGAAAATATGCCTTTGAATGTGCATGGTTACCGATTAATTGATTGAACTGATGTAAAAGAAATAGTGACTGTTGATTGTTATTTGATGGCATTGTTATAACACTTTTCAAATAATGCTATATCTTTTAATAGACTTTTGCTGATTTTACTGCTTTTAATTGATCCAGGGAGTTGTAGGATCCATGGATGGCAATTGTAATTTTCATGATGTAGTAGGATGATGCTTAACCTCCGTTGAATGTGTCAATCTCTTTAACAAACTTGTTAATTACCTTACCAATAATCATTGATGTATCTGTGACTAATGGTTTATGCAAAAGCAAGAATATTAATTACTCTTGGTGAGTGTGATAATGATTTTATGTTGAACTCCACTCTCACTTGTTTGTAAAACTTGTTTCCAAAAATAACTGTGACTGGTTATACTTGTTGAAGTATCTGCTCAAGTTTTATGTTGCCAAGTAAAACATTTTTATATAAGGACCCGGAATTTTTCAAGCTTATTTATGTTGTTTAAGTCTGTCATGGGCCCCCTATGTCAAGCCAAGTTCAAAGGGATTTCCGTTGGCTAAGTTCAACATAAGTACTGGTAGAAGTATCAACTTTAAACAAGCATAACTTTTAGCACACTTGGAACTGGTGTCCTACAACATTGCAAATGAAAGCTCTTTGAGTTAGCTTCGCAATGCACTTGGTTTCACCTTATTCTGATGTCGGATGAAGAAGTTATGATCGTTTTCATGAGACACTCTTGTGCAGTGGTATCAAACGGACAACTTGACAGGCAGTGTTGCCTTTGATGGGCCGTTTGGATGGATTGGGGCTGGAAAGGGCCATTTTTGGGCTAAGTCATGTGACACAGCCAGTGGCACGGGCCATGTCTTGCCACTGACCATTTGGATGACTCGTGGGATGTGCAAGAGAGGCAAGGTAGCATGGAAGGGAGTTTTGGCTAAGGGTGGTGCCATGGGCACCTTTGATCGGCAGTGGAGGCTCAGACGGCTCGTGAGCTTGAGTCGTGGGGTGTCCTGGCCACATTTTCATGCCCCAATGTGGTGCAATGGACCACTAAACAGACCGTGAAACATCATATGACCTGTGAAGTGGTCTGTCAAAGTGACGAGACATGAATTTTTTCTAAGTGTTCCCTACTCCCATTTTTTCTCTAAGTACCTTTTGACGGGCACTTCACACGACCTATGGAGTGTCACACGGCTAGTCAAACCTTCAGTGAGGGCATACTTTGTCAAATTTTCTATACGTTCACTAATGACATTTTTTGTAAGCTTTAATTACTCTAAGGACCTTTCTAGACTTCCAATGTCATCTTAACATCACCAAAAGACCTAAAGCTTATTCCGAAGGATCAAACCCATTACTCTCATCTCAAATACACTCTCAATTCTTTCAAGAGCCTCCACCAAGACCCTAATACCTATTTCAAGAAAACTCAAGAACAAGTTTAGATTCCAAGACCCATTTCCAAGCTTCTATTCTTTCTCAACTCAATTTCAAGGAACTTAAAGTCTAAGATATGTGGGTTGATCCTTGATTCCTTTCAATCAAGGAGACCCAAAATTATTTTTCAAGGAAACCTACATGGATTTTGCTTACTTTAATTTGGGGTTTTGAATATTATGATTTCTAAAATTCTATTGGTGCATGGGTAGTATTTATTTGATAATTTTAATATGATTTAAACCCTTATATGAGGATTTACTTTGGGTTTATGAAATTATAAGTATGCATGTTCCCTTTTTGAATTATTTATGCATGAATGATTACACAATGGATTTAAATATGGATTTAATTGTGTTTTCACTTCAATTTCATATTATAAATGTTGATTTTAGATTGAGTCTTAATTACCCATGTTATCCCTCATTGGTCATAGCATATGCATTCATGTATATGAATTATTTTGAGAAATTATGTTATAGGTTAAGGCCAATTTTGTTTTATGATACTATTTTGATAAAATGTTGGTTATGACAATATTAATATCACATATATGTCTTTAATTTGGCTCTTTGAGCATTTTGGGTGCTTGCACCATTTTGTATATGAATGGGCTATTCCTATGCATGAGTAAATTGAATATTGAAATTATGTTTTAGCCGTTGAGCCTAAGAGTTCATTGAAATAGTCTTGGAAGCAATTAAAGTCTCTTGAAAGTATGTGTGTATATATGGACACACACATATATACATGTATACACATATATGTATCATGTAGGATGACGACTTAGCATCAATGGATGGAGGGTTCCCTCTCTTTCCTTGAACTATGTACCTAGCATAGGTTTCCTTTCCAAAATGGGAGTCGTCACATAAGGAAAGATGCCTCCGAAATGGGAGTTGTCCTTAAAGGAGAAGAAATACTTTGATTTGATTCGTGATTTGTGAAAATACTATCTGAAATGGGAGTTGTCCTGTAAGGAAGGTTACTTTATGCAACACGGGAGTTGTCCCGTAAGGTGAAGTATGGTCGACCCTTGGCAAGTAGACCACCTCTTTACTGATGAGGGGATTTCATTGAAATTTCAAGTAATAGCTCACTTGGTCTTACTTATGTCGGTTGAGGTCACATCCCCTATATATATAAGTGCATCATTTGCATTTCATGCTTCATGATTTTCATAGCATCTCGTTATATTACATTCTTTGATATTCAACTCTTTCTATATTATGTGCCCTTATTATCTAATGTTGATATGCATGTTTTGGTAAGTTACATACATTGCACCTCACATACTTAGTACATTCAAATATACTAACGCATACTCTTGCCTACATGATTTTATCATGTAGGGACCGAGGACCCTAATCATCCACTATTCGATGCTTAGCTTGTATTCCGATTTTGCTTATAGTGGTGAGTCCTATCTTTCAAAGACGAACCACCATCCATGTATCTATGCTACCACTTTCATTTTTTTTTTGTACTTGAGGATGATCCTAGGGTATGTCTTGGCCCCTAACCCATCTATATAGAGGCATTGTTGGACACCTTGTAAACCTCTTTTCGATATATACTATGAGATATGATTAAGTCCATACTATGTAGTTAGTTATCTTTGAGTATTGATATGTGACTTGACCATATGTTGATGGAAAGATGCTAAGTCCTGAATTACCCCATAGCATCCTACGTACTTGCCCTTAGTATTTATGTGCTATGTGTTATGTGAACTCATGTTAACCCTTTCTCCATGATGACCCCATAGAGTGAGTCGTACTTTCCTATCTCTTAGAATTATGTGTTGATTGTTAATTACACTTCCGAATCAATGATGCAAGTTTTGGTATCTTGAGGCTTGTTTGGGGACTTTTGGGTTTACCATACACCGTGCACATCTAGGCTCTAGGTTCGAGTCGTGACAAAGATAGTATCAGAGTCCTAGGTTTGTACATGATCCTCGGAGTCCAACATGCTGCATCAAGAAAAGTCCTATTTATGGGCGTGAAGTGCACCATGCTATAAGTGGGAGGCTACGACGACGTTTTAGAAATTATCTCACTTCTTCATGTGTTACATCGTGCTGTGAATAGTTAGTTAGCTTCTTGATCTTGATGGTATCCTTACTCTTTTACAAAAGATGCCTTGTGGTAGACCTGCCAGACCAGCCTCAGCTAATGAGGGTCAAGCACCTCAAGGGCCTCCGGATGAGCCTGTCACTCATGGTGAGTTCCGTATGGCCTTTGCCATGTTTGCCCAAGTGGTGACTACTCAGGCTAGGCAGGCTAACCTTCCTCTTGATTCCACTCCGGCTTCTAGAGTGAGAGATTTCACCCGGATGAATCCTCCGAAGTTCTTTGGGTCTAAGGTTGATGGGGATGCTCAGGAGTTCATTGATGAGCTCCCCGAGGTATAGAATGTCATAGGTGTTATTTCTGAGGAGACAGCTAAGCTAGCTTCCTATCAGTTGAAGGATGTAGCAAAGGTGTGGTATACTCAGTGGTCTGTGGAGAAGGTTTGTGGTTATGATGTTAATTGGGAAGAGTTCAAGCTTACTTTTTTGGATCGTTTCTTCCCAATTAAGCTTAGGGAAGCCAAGATGACTAAGTTTATCAACCTCAGGTAGGGTAATATGAGTGTGAGAGATTATTCCCTCAAGTTCACTAAGCTCTCCAAGTATGCTCCAATACTTATAGCTGATCCTTGTGCAAGAATGCACAAGTTCGTCTCAGGTGTGGTGGTTTTGGTCGATTCCGACAAGGTCAAGGTTCAAGTGATCGGATTGCTAATGCTAAGGTTCCTCTTCCTAAGGCACCAGTTGGTGGTGGTTAGGGGTACCCTGTGTATACCAAGTATAGGAATCACCACATAGGTCCTTGTTAGAAAGAATTGGGTGCTTGCTTCCGGTGTGGTGATAAGAATCACAAAGTTGCTAATTGTCCTAAAAACCTTCCGAAAGGTCAAGGTCAGGGGTCTCAAGGTGGACAAGGTCAGCCAAGGGTTCCTCAGGGTGTCGCTTCGAGGAACAACAGGTTCTATGCTCTTCATTGCGTCAGGAAGTTGAAGAGGCTCTGCATGTTGTGACTGGTGCATTAAAAGTCTTTGATTTTAATGCTTATGCTTTGCTTGATCCAGGTGCAAACTTGTCTTTTGTGACCCCTCTATTGGCTATTAAATTTGGTTTGACTCCAAAAATTTTGAGGGAGCCTTAATCAATTTATACCCCCATGGGTGAAGCTGTTGTTGCACATAGAGTCTATCGTAGTTGTCTTGGTATTCCCGTGTGATCTTGTGGAACTTAAGATGTATGATTTTGATATGATTCTTGGAATGGATTGGTTGCATGCATCATATGCCTCTGTATATTGTAGAACCCAGAAGGTCAAATTCCAACCTCCTGGTGAGCCCATCCTTGAATGAAAAGGTAGTGACTCCGCTATTAAAGATCAGTTTATTTCCTACCTCAAAGTTCATAAGATGATCTCCAAGGGATGCGTATAATCACATTGTGAGGGTTAAAGATGTAGAGTTCAAATTGCCTGCTCTCGAGTCTGTCCTGGTGGTGAATGAGTTTTCGGATGTGTTTCCCAAGGACTTGCCTGATATTTCTCCTGAAAGGGAGGTAGATTTTGGCATAGATCTTCTCCCGGATACTCAACCTATCTCTATTCCTCCCTATCATATGACACCGACTGAGTTGAAGGAATTAAAGTATTTGTTAAAAAATTTGTTAGATAAGGGTTTCATCAGGCCAAGTATATCTCCATGGGGTGCTTCGGTGTTATTTGTAAGAAAGAAAGATGGGTTCCTTCGGATGTGTATCGATTATAAGCAACTGAATAAGGTAACCATTAAAAATAAGTATCCATTGCCTACGATCGATGACCTATTTGACTAACTTCAAGGGGCTACTCACTTTTTGAAGATTAACCTCCATTTAGGGTATCATCAGTTAAAGGTTAGAGAATGTGACATTCCCAAGACGACCTTTTGAATGAGGTATGGGAACTTTGAGTTTGTTGTGATGTCGTTTGGCCTAACTAATACTCCGGCCATGTTCATGGATCTTATGAATCGGGTGTTCAAGCCTTTCCTAGATAGTTTTGTGGTTGTTTTCATTGGCAATATTCTTTTCTATTCCCAAAGTGAATGGGAGCATATGGGTCATTTGAGGTCAATTTTGCAAACCTTGAGAGAGAAGAAGTTGTATGCAAAATTTAGCAAGTGTGAGTTTTGGTTGGGTGAGGTTGCTTTTGTGGGACATGTGGTGTTCTATGATGGTATAAAGGTGAATCCGAAGAAGACTGGGGCAGTAAAGAATTGGCCTAGACCGTTGACTCCTTCGTACATTCGAAGCTTCCTTGGGTTAGTGGGCTATTATAGAAGGTTCGTTAAGGGGTTCTCATCTATTGCTTCTCCGTTGACTAAATTTACTCAAAAGAAAGCTAAGTTTGTATGGTCAGATGAGTGTGAGAAGAGTTTTTCAAATTTAAAGGATTGACTTACATCAGCTCTGATTTTGACTCTATCCTATGACATGGATGGGTTCGTGGTATATTATGATACCTCTCGAATTGAGTTGGATTGTGAACTTATGCAACATGGTAAGGTGATAGCTTATGTATCAA
Organism: Solanum sejunctum; assembly: GCA_025642045.1. Classification (NCBI taxonomy): domain Eukaryota; kingdom Viridiplantae; phylum Streptophyta; class Magnoliopsida; order Solanales; family Solanaceae; genus Solanum; species Solanum sejunctum. The sequence continues at coordinate 5,933,171 of JAOTQJ010000011.1, read as the reverse complement.
GGCAATTAAAGGTACATGAGCATAACTACCCAACTCATGACTTTGAGTTAGCGATGGTGGTCTTTGCTTTGAAAATTTGGAGACATTATTTGTATGGGGTTCATGTGGATGTTTTCACCAATCACAAGAGCTTGCAATATGTGTTCACTCAAAGGGACCTTAATTTGAGACAAAGAAGATGGTTGGAACTCCTAAAAGATTATGACGTGAGTGTTCTATATAACCTCAGTAAGGCAAATGTGATAATTGATGCTCTTAGTAGGCTATCCATGGGAAGTGTGGCTCATATTAAGGAAGACAAGAGGGAGTTAGCAAGGGATGGCCGCCGTTTGGCCAGATTGGGTGTTAGAGTGGCCGATTTTAATGATGGTGGTATATATGTTCTAAATGGGGACAAATCCTCGGTGGTTATTGATGTGAAGGCTAAGCAAGATCTAGACCCATCCTTGGTTGAATTGAAGAAATTGGTTGCCAAAAAGAATATTGAGGTTTTCTCCTAAGGGGGAGATGGTCTACTTCGGTATCAAGATTGGTTATGTGTTCTAAATATGGATGATCTTAGGAAGGTGATCATGAGTGAAGCCCACAGTTCTCAATATTCCATTCACCCAGGATCCACTAAAATGTATTGGGATTTGAAGGAGATGTATTGGTGGAATGGTATGAAGAGCAACACAGCGAAGTTTGTATCCAAATGCCCAAATTGTCAACAAATGAAGGTAGAGCATCAAAGACTCGGTGGATTGGCTCAAGACATTGAGATTTCTACTTGAAAGTAGGAAGACATAAATATGGACTTTGTGTTTAGGTTGCCTCGAACTCGGAAGTTATTTGATTCCATTTGGGTTACCCTCAATCAGATGACTAAATTGGCTTCTTTCTTACCGGTTAAGACTACTTTTGGTACTGAAGACTATGTGAAGTTGTGCATTATGGAATTGGTAAGGTTGCATGTGTGCCTAGATCTATCATATCTAATCGGTGTACCTAATTTACCTCACACTTTTGGAAATCATTTCAAAGGGGACTTGGTACTAAAGTCAAGTTGAATACCGCCTTTCATCCCCAAACCGATGGACAAGCCGAGAGGACAATTCAAACTTTGGAAGATATGTTAAGGGCTTGTGTGTTGGAGTTCAAAGGTAATTGGGATGACCATCTTCCACTCATCGAGTTTACTTGTAATAATAGCTTCCATGCTTGCATTGGTATGGCACCGTTTGAGACCTTGTATGGTAGAAGGTGTAGATCTCCGGTATAATGGTTTGACTTAGGGGAAGCGACTTTAATTGGCTTGGACTTGGTATGGAGGATATGGAGAAAGTAAAGTTGATTAGAGAAAGGTTGAAGATAGTATAAAGTCGTCAAAAGTCCTATTCGGATGCTAGAAAGAGAGATCTTGAATTCCAAGTTGGAGTTGGGTGTTTATGAAAGTCTCACCTATGAAGAGAGTGATGCATTTTGGCAAAAAAGGGAAGCTAAGTCCCGATATATAGGTCCTTATGAAGATATTGGATGGATTAGTAATGCGGCATATAGAGTGGAGTTACCATAGATTTGAGCTCTAGTCACCCAGTCTTCTATGTGTCTATGTTGAGAAAGATGGTTGGGGATCCTAGTACTATCGTGCCTTTGGAGGACATTGAGGTGGAGGAGAACTTGTCATAGGTCCCATTAGGAATTTTGGATAGACAAGTGAAATAGCTTTGTAATAAGGATGTGGCTTAAGTGAAGGTGCTTTGCAGGAACCAACATGTGGAGAGTGCTACATGGGAGGCAGAGTTGGACATGATGAAGCGGTATCCCCATCTTTTCCCTCAAGCCTAAGGTATTAGGTTCTTTCCTTCTCGCTAGTCCCAAGTTTTTCTTTATTATGTCTTATGGTATTACATGCTTACCTATGCATCAGAATGGTTTTTGTGATGTTTTGAATGGTTTTATTTTTGACGTGAGATTTAAAGGCTTTGTAATTTCCAATGATGAAATATGCGTGGTATCTTGTGTTCGAAAGTTTTATGTTCTTACCTAAGCCTTTCAGGCTTTGTTATTGCACATTCGAGGATGAATGTTCCTAAGGGGGAGATGAGGTAAGAACTCAAAATTTTTCAAGCTTATTTATGTTGTTTAAGGTCATCATGGACCCCCTATGTCAAACCAAGTTCAAAGGGATTTCCATTGGCTAAGTTAAACATAAGTACCGGTAGAAGAGTTAACTTTAAACAAGCATAACTTTTAGCATGCTTGGAACTGGGTGTCCTACGATATGTTGAATGAAATTCCTTTGAGTTAGCTTCGTAACGCACTTGGTTTCACCTCATTCTGATGTTGCATGAAGGAGCTATGATCGTTTTCGCGAGACACTCTTGTGCAGTGATGTCAAACGGACAACTTGACAGGTAGTGTTGCCTTTTTTTAGGACCCGTAGCGTAATTTAAACCCCGAATGTCCTTAATTGGTTCGATTTAATAAAGTTTGGGACTGAATACAATATTTCTTCTAAGTTGGGTCCTTAAGGATAAAA
>JAOTQJ010000011.1:5919813-5930550 GCA_025642045.1 Solanum sejunctum | reverse complement strand
TGCTTAGTTTGGAGGCATAAGGAGCTAGGCTTGGGATATGTTGGCATCATGACGTGTGGGTGCTTGGCCCCTTTGCCTCGGCCCACAGGAGCGCGTGGCCCTTTCACCACGGTTCACTTATATAACGGGCATGATGACCATTATGCATGATGATACGTGAGTGCCTGGCCCCTTCGTCTCGGCTCACCTATCCTATGACGTTAGTGCGTGGCCCCTTCACCTCGGCTCACCTATGTTACAGTTGGGATTTGTGTTGAGATTTCGAAGATTTGAAACTTCTGGTGTTATGTTGTGGTATGGCGCAAGTTTAGAGGTCGCCATCGTTCCCGTCCGATATGCATTATTTTGATATTTTGGATAAATAATTATTTTGATGTTTATTTACAGGTTTGACTTATATATTTTATTCTAATTATTACTCTCAATTATATTTCGTACTTTCAGCTTTATATATTCGGTACATTTTTCGTACTGACCCCCTTCCTTCGGGTGGAGGCTACGTTCATGCCCGCAGGTATCGACGTACAGGTTAAAGAGCCATCTTCCTAGGATCTTTGTCTATCGTGACGTGCTCCCTTTGCATCAGGAGCAGATCTTTTGGTATATACATGTACACGTATTTTTCGTATTTTGCATTTGGGTATATTCGAGGGTATGACGGGGTCCTGTCCCGTCCTATATTTTAGTTCGTGTGTTTAGAGGTCTGTGGATACATGTGGGTGTGGGATACTGTGTTTGGTATGACTTCGTATGTATGGTACATTTGTTGGGCGGTTCTACCACAGCGGTGATCTTGTCGGCCATCATATATATGTATAGTGATGTTTATTATTTGTTGGGTTCGATGTTTGCAGGTGTGGCTAGTCAGTAAAACAGAGAAAACTCTGCCAAAATTTCAGTAAATTTCTTATCCATTATAAGTGGATCCGGTTTAGTATTTGTCTGGGTGCCCAATCGGCACTAATCACGGTCCCTAGGTTGGGTCGTGACACATTGTACCCCGCATACTTAGTACATTCTAAGTACTAACGCATACTCTATGCCTACATGATATCACCATGTAGGGATCGGAGCTCCTATTGATCATCCTCTTCTATGTGGCTAGTTTGGTTCATTTGAAGAAAGCTTTTGGCGAGTCCTCAACTCCGAGGACATTATCCAATTTTTTTTCATGCTATGTTGAGACTTGTACTACTTTTTGAATAATTATTATTTGAGGGTGATCCCAGGAAGTATCTTGACCCCGCTCCATTCCATATAGAGGTGTTGTTGGATAATATGATATTCTATGTATTGTGTTTGACTCTTATTACGTTTATGTTTTTATCAAAAATTTCTCTTAGTTATGCTTCCTTTTTTATTAATGTCACTTGTTGATGTTTATTTTGCTTTTGTGATCAAAGATGTGTGAACGATATGCCAAGAGGCTTATTTGGGTTCTCTTTGATTTTTTCATTCACGGTGTCACGTTTAAGCCCTAGGTTTTGATCGTGACATCTTGGTTCTATGTTGATGTTGGCATTCGCACAAAAAAGGTAGTTCGATACCTTCAAAATGAACCTGATGGAATTGAAAACGCGGGATTTATTGAATTAGATGCTCATAACTTTGTACAAGCACATAAAAGAAATATAATAAGTAGTGGAGTTGCTCAAACTTTGATAAATCATTTTATGTATTTGCAATCAGAAGTCTCAAACTTCTTTTATTCTTTTCAAGTTCATGAAGACAGCAAATTGTGTCAACTTCTTTTGGACAGATGGTATATCCAAATTACACTATGAGTGCTTTGGAGGTGTTATGATTTTGTACACTACGTACCACACAAATTAATATAACATGATTTGTGCTCCATTTGTTGTTGTGAATAATCACCAAAAAAATATTTTCTTTGGATGTGCATTCTTTTGTAATGAAAAAACAGACTCTTTTGTTTCGTTATTTCAAACATTTCTGAAGTGAATGAGAGAAAAAATATCAAAAAAAAATTTTACAGATCAAGCTCATACCACAGTGTATGCTACTAACACATGTCATCAGTTATGTGAATGACACCCAGATAAAAATGCTTAGAAGAACATACATCAACTTTATTGAAAAGAAATTTTAAAATTATTTTGATATTTTTTTATGGAGATGCAAGTTAGAATCAGAATTTGAGGTCATATGGCAAAATATGATATGTGAATGGAACTATACAAATAATCCTTGACTTCAAAAATTATATGATTTGAGAAAAAATGGTGTCCTGTATTTAGTTGTTCCATTTTGTCTATGAACATTAAATCAACTCAAAGAAGTGAAAGCACAAATAGGATCTTCAAAGAAATAGCATGCAAGACAATGAGTATAACTAAATTTGTAAAGCATTATGAGTAATGAATAGTTGAAATGTATGACACCAAAGCAACTGAGAATTACAAATGTCGAGGAAAGCCTAAATTTTTCATAAAAGACTGTGAAATCTTAAAGCATGTTGGCAGTGCATATATATTATTCAGAACAATAATTACAAAGTTTCAACATGAATTTTTGCAAGGAAAAGCTAAAAAGGTGATTAATCTGAAAACTATTCAAACTTTTACTGAGTATATAATTTCAAAACGTGAAAGTGGCCAAATTAAAACTGTCCAATTCTCATGATGATTCTATCTCTTGTAGTTGTCAAATGTTTGAGACCATGGGTTGGCTATGCTATTATGAGCTAAGAGTTTTATTCTTTGATTTAAATTTTTCTTGTATTCCTGAGAATATATTTTGAAAAGGTGGACCAAAAATACTAATCAAGGGAATCAATTTGAGGAGTGCACACAAAAAAAAAGGGGAAGACATTAAAATCCTCCATTTTGATTCACTTAAATGGATTAATTTAAGGAGTCATTTATTGCAATGACTTTAGCGGCGAATAATGTGTATTCTGAGAAAATTGCTTGAAGATATTTATATCAGGGAAAGATTGAGATTATTAAGCATCGGAGTGAATCATATATTGAAAATCATGAAAAGAACAAAAGCAAGTTCAGTTCATTTATTAATCCTGTTATGGGGTGTAAGGATAAAATTTTGGATCCAATTAAGAAAAAAGATAAGGAAAATATATATATGAAAGAATGAAATCAAAAAATGAATAAAGAAAAAAAAGACATCACAGAGGGCACTAAAACATATATCAGAATATCTTTGACACTCCATAACTCTATTCTCATATGTATCTGTGTTTCAAGACTCATTCTTATACGTGGGAAGTGTATTAGGGTCATAAAAGAGACCTCCAATACTTAGTCAAGTGCAAATCTTTCCTATAAATTGAGTTCTGAGTATTGGATTGTGTAAAGGTCAACTTTAAATGATCATAACTCTTACCACACAAAGGATTAGAAGTCTCATGTCATGCCAAATGAATGTCCTTTGAATTAGCTTTCAAGCGCAACTGGTTTCACCTTATTTGGAGTTCGAAGTCAAAAGTTATGGTCGTTTTACTAGATATTGTCAATTGCAGAGTCATTTTATGAAACTCCTTTACAGGCCGTAAAATGGATTATGACCCGTCTACTAAATCATGAAGAAAAGACCTAAAACTTTCATTTTTGGCCCTAAACTTTACGAACCTATCTACAGATCGTAGAACCTACTATGGATCGTAAAATAGGCTCATAAAATTTTTCAGAAGCTTTGAAATTGGGCCAAAAGATTACGAAAGGATCCCTACGGGCCATGTAACTATCTACGGGCCATAAATGGTCCCGTAGATAACTATTGATAGATTTCAAAGAAAGGTTATTTTGGTATTTTTTCACCATTTTTAAGTCTAGGGATTGATACTTTTACACCTAAATAAAGCCCTAAATATGTCATAATTAATCTTTTACGCTAAATAACTCTCTCACAACATATAAGCAAGGTTGCAAGAGAGAAAAGGGGCTAGAGTTTGAACACAAACTTTAGAATTCTTCCAAGATAGTCCAAGATTCAAACCTCCCAGGTATGTAAGCCTACCCAAAACATAGATTTTGTTCTTCCATGTGCCCCATAACCCAGATTGATGGTGATATGAGTAAATTGAGTCTCCTATGGATGTTTCTTGAAGGTTCTTCTAAAAATCTAATGTATTTCTACAAAATCTTGCATAAATTACTATTTTTATGATTTAATACTTAAATTACATAATTTTATCTTACTACACGAACCCTAGTATGATTACTCATGATTACCTACATAAGCATGCATGCGCATAATTTTGAGCCTAAAGAGTCTATGGAGTCCCTAAATGCTTTAATTCTACACTTGTTCTCCTAAATGCTAAGAGCTAGAATGATGCATGATTGAGTCCTTATGAGTCAAGAACTAAACCTTAAAATAATGTAACCAAATGGTTGATAGTTGATGTGATGAGTTAAGTTGATGAATGTCAAATGAGACTAGACGAATGAGTTAGCCATAGGATTGATGTATTATGAGCATATTGAGTATTAGAAGGACTATTGAGCACCAAAATGGGTAAAAGTAAGTCCAACTCGAACTCAATAACTATGTAGTCGGCGTAAGAGAGGATTAAATTATAAAATTGGATGTTTCCTATTATCCCAAAATGAGGACTTGATGTTACTAATTTTGGATCCATTGATGGAATGTCCCACACTCCTAGCAGGGTATTGGATGGATGTGGTAATGACATCGCTTCATTGTATAATCACTAACTCATAGGTGATAGTTGTCGGTTAGAGAAACTCCTAAATAGGCCTTGATAGTACTCTGAGTGGATGAGATGTAGATGATATATGAGTAGTCATTGTCTAAATTGCATACTTACTTTAGACTTGTGATATGATGACTGAGTTTCCTATTTTCTTGAGTGGAGCTATTTGAGTTGATGTTACTCTTCCTTTTTATGTTTCTTTCTGCCATTTTACATACATATACATTCCACGTATTGACATCTATTTGGAATCTACATCTTTTCATGATGCAGAGACAGGTACTAGTGGTTATCAGCAGGTGCCCCATTGAGGACCTATTTGCTTTCAGTTAATTGGTGAGTCCTCCCCTACTCTCGGAGGATATTATGTTTTTATTCTAGCTTGAGTTAGACTTATCTTATTCTATTTAGAGGTAGTCATGGGTCTGTCATTGGCACCATTATTCAGATGTTTTAGAGGTTTCATAGACTAGATTGTTGATGTGATTAGATTATGTTTTGACTAGTTTCCTTCACACTAGTCTTTCATAGTTTGATGGATAGATTGTTCGTCTTTGGCCTTTTATCATCGATTTGTTATTATTTTTTATTCGGTATTCTTATTCATTGTTGTTTTCCGCTGTTAGTTATGATTGAACGAATGTGATGAGGCCTAGTGGTTCGCTTGAGTGCTAGTAATAATCTCTAAATACTGGTTACGCCAATAATACCCTCTCGGGGCATGCCAATATCTACGCGAATATCAATTTTTTGATACCATACCGGTTACTTCAAGCGCATAATCAACTTCAATGCAACAAGAATTCATGTTGCAAAATTTTGAGGTTTATACTCCCTTCATCAAATTAAACATTTGTTACTATTCTGTTATTTTATACTTTACTAATTTTGATTTTTCTTTTAAAATTCATCCACTAATTTTAATCTTTTTTCTATCGATTACACCCATGCAGTTACATGGATATTCACACAAAAATTTCAACTAACTGTAACTCAAATTTTTGAGTGTACAATCTGGAGTTTGCATTCAAAATTTAGACTCAGACAATGCACAAAAAGTTGTTGGTGCCAGTGAAAAAAGAAATTGAATAGATCATTGAAGTATAATGAATTTTTTTTCTGAAAAATATATTTGTAATTTAGGAGTAAACATTTGTATGGCAAGTTATTTTGGATATTTTGACATTAGAAATCAAATGGAATGAAAAAATCTTCTTAAGCATTTGTAGTTCTTTTTTTCCTTATTTATTTGAAAACATAGAAAGAAATTAATTATAAAGCGAAGAAAAATTCATAATTGAATAATAAGGACAAATGAAAATTGCAGAAAAATCTAAATAATTGAGCAAGATTTAGAGGAAAAATAAAGATCTGAATGTCAGTTTTTCAATTTTTTTAGCATGTTGACAAAATTTCAACTCGTTAATCAAAATTGAAAATCTAATGACCCTGCAGTCCATTTATAATCTAACATTTTGATTTAATTGAATTTGATGTGGACCCCATAATTTTCCATCAATTTTCACTCAAATTTTTATATTTTTTCTTCTTTTAATTTTATTTATAGATAATTACAACCCCCAATTCACATGTCAAAAAATTAGTGAATTTTCATACAATAAAACTTTTCTTCTAAGACTCTATCTCATCTCACCAAAGGTACGAAATGAAATACGATGATAACGAATTTACCAATTGGAGCAGAAATTTGATTTTTTATTTTTGGAAAAATGTGGACCAAACACAAGATCAAAATTTTTGGTACTTCAATGCCTTATTAGTCCCAATACATACACCAAGGGCACCTTTGACATTTCTCGTCCATGACAAGAAAATTCATGCCAACAGATTTTTTCCTAAATGAATGGGTCAGAATCAGCCCAAACGTGAATGGATTGAGCATGTTACAATTTCTTGGACTAATTTTACTATTCCTCTAGTTATATTTTTATTTTATGAAAAATATTTAAGTCTATGATTCCTTCTCTTTTTCAAAACTTCTGGTTAATAAAAGAATTAGGCATCAAACAAGGATATCCAACGGTACACTAGTCATTTCAGCAAAAATTCTAATGCGTCATGTACTAAGAAGTCAGGACTAGAGGAAGTCCCAAACTATTGTTTTGTCGATACTGGTGAATTAAATGGTTCAAATCTAAATTAATTTTAAGTTGTACAGCTAATAGTTTTGTGACCGGGAATTAGGTTATAGTTCAATTGATCAGAGGATCACCCTGTGGATATCAATCAAGGATGTCTGCTTACTCCTGAGATACCTCTGCCTGTCAAATTCTATTCAACTGGCCTGGATTTGAATCTTGATTTCTAAGATTCTTTTGCGTCTCACTCCATTTGCATGCATCTCAATTATTTTGTTAGACTTCTATAATAGCTTCAATGAGGAAGCCGAAGCCACCCCCTGATCGCGATCACCCACAACCTCCCCCAAGAAAACGCGTCCAACCAGATCACAATACTTTGTCAGCAGACCCCCATGTACGCCAGGCCCTATATACGGCCATGGCACATGCTGGCATTGCCCTCACAGTTTTAATTTTTTATGCTGTGGGTAAATTGCTTCAAGATTATTTGAGGCCTCTCTTATGGGCTGTCCTCTGTTCGATACCTTTGAGGGGAATTCAGCAAACTCTTGTTGCATTCTGGTCTGAACCTCTAAAGCTCGGCCTCACTGAGACCATATTAGCCGTCCCTGTTGCTGTATTCAGGGTATCTGTTGGCACTCTTGTTGAGATTAAGGAAATGATATTCAGGAGACAGAAGCAACAAAACGCTTTAAGGCGTCATAGAAGTGGATTTTTTATATTGTTGAGATGGCTCGTGTCATTTTGGGTGTTTGTGATAGCCTGTGAGCAAATTGGAGGTATTGGATCAGTAGCTCTTCTTGCATTTGGATTTATGTTCACAGCTAATAGTGTGGACTCTACAATAAATGCAATGACATCTCTAAGGAGCCAGAGCTTTCGGAGACTCCCTATCACTGCTTTCTTTACTAGAGGGATATTGAACAAATTGAAGACTATTGTGGCTGTCGGATTGATTGTTGGATTGATTCTAGGATCGTTGGCAGGTATTATTTTCTTCTCTTACAAAATTGGAGTCGAGGGGAAAGATGCAGTTTTCGCCCTGAAATCCCATGTAGAGGAGAGCAATTATGCTGAGAAAATCGGCATTAGGAAATGGATTGATGAACATGATGTTCCAGGGATGGTGGATAAGTACAGTAGTCAGTTGTGCCAGACTGTATTTGATCAGATAGATAGCTATGCTATGCAATATAATATGACTGAGTTTGTTTCGGGTATCAAGCAATTTGTAATAACCCCAGCGAGTAACTCTTCTGAACGGTCCTCAGCTTTGGCATCCCGCTCCCCATATACTAGTAAGAGAATTCTGAGCCTAAAAAGGAGAATTAAGGATCTTGAATGGGGGCAAATATACAGAGAAGTGGATGCAATTTTTAGGGAATTGTTGATCACTAGAGTGGACTTGGTTGAGAAGGCGAAAGGATTTACTCAACGTGTACTTGTTAGCAGCAAATCCGTTTTAGGTGGCAGTGTTAAAGTCATATTCTTGATTGGGAATTCCATAGTGTCAGGAGCTGCAGGACTTTTCAGTTTTGTGTCTCAGTCGATCTTATTTTTTTGGGTACTTTATTATCTTATCACAACAGAATCTGGTGGAGTAACAGAACAAGTGATAAGTATGCTTCCCATTTCGCCTTGTGCAAGGACTCGTTTTATTGAGGTTCTTGATAAGGCTATTTCTGGGGTTGTTTTAGCAACCGTTGAGATTGCCTTCTTTCAAGGCTGCCTAACTTGGCTCTTGTTCAGATTATGTTGGATACATTTTTTGTACATGTCAACTGTCCTTGCGTTCGTTAGTCCTTTGTTTCCTATATTCCCCTCGTTGGTTTCAACTATCCCGGCAGCTCTACAGTTGGTTCTTGAAGGTCAATATATGTTGGCAATCAGCTTATCCATTATTCATCTTGCGCTTATGGATTTCGGTACATCTGAAATCCAACAAGATTTCCCCGGCTATAGTGCATATCTCACCGGTCTCAGCATTATAGGTGGAGTGACATTGTTTCCTTCAGCAGTCGAGGTAATTAACACACATCTTTCTATGTTGGAAATGTTGAATCAATCACGGATATAAAAGTAAATATCAATTCTCTTTCTCATGTGTATGTTATTCAGGGAGCCATAATGGGGCCACTAATAACCACGCTTCTCATTGCAATCAAAGATTTGTACGTTGAGTTTGTTTTGGAAGGACCAGACCAATAACTATAACAAAACTAACTTTGTAATGCTTGCTGTGAAGCCATAAGGACAAGTGTTGCAACTTCGTAATGTTGTATGCACCTTTAATTTTTTCTCCAAAACATGTGTTCATTTGTTTGCTAGCTATTGGATAGTTAGTTTTACCCACTAGTTTCATTTCAGGATTAGCTATCTTCAACATTTTTTATGCCTTATGTTGTTCAAAAGGTAAATAAATACCATAAATTATTAGTTTGGTCCCCCAAACTATTGATAGTACTAAAAACATTCTTTTGTTTGATTAAATCAACTTATATACACCTCTAATATTACAATATGACACTTCTAAATTCTTGTTAAGTTAAGGGGTGTTTTTAACATTTGTAGCAGTTGGAGAGTATATTTTTTAGGTTAGTTAGTTAGTTTAATAGAAGGGTATTTTTAATACTAGTGTCGATAGTTCAAAAATGAAATTAATAACTTGCGAGCTTTAGGATTATTTTTAATATTTTTCTTTAGATGTCTTCAATGAAATAAAACTAGTACTAACTAATTTAAGGAGCTTGATTAAACTCATAGTTGTCTTAGTTCTCAATCGCTTCGGAGAAGCCATGTAATGTAACAACTAGTGAGGCTGACAATCCGTTCTATTGATGCTACTCACTTCAAATTCAGAGGTGAAATCAAGATTCTTTTAAAAAAAAATTATGTATAATTATAATTTTTTGTGCTTATTCGACGATTAATATAATTAAATTTTGCTGAACATGCAGCCACCATCGTAGTTGTTCATGACGAGAGCTTTCCTTTTAGGTTGATGATGCCTTTAAATATCAAAATAGTGTGACCTTTTCAGTTTTGATCCTTCTATCTTACCAACCGTACGTGGCTCTCCAACTATAGTTGTTTTTTTCGCAAAACTTCGAAACTTTAAACCTAAGCATAATAATTTTCGAGTAGAAGCAAATTGTTCTTTGCCACGAGATTTATTACTTTTTTAAAAAAAATTAATTGAAAATTAGTGTTTATCTATAAATATTTTAAATACAATTCAAAGTTTGTATTTGATATTTTGAAAACATTTTTTCTTTCAAACTTTACCCAAGAAACTTTTTATTTTTTAAAGTTTTATGAAATACTATTTTTAAAAAGAAAAAAATTAACGTCATCCCATCTTTAACTTCAACTACAAAATATGCCAAACTGACTGAAAAATATTTATAATAGTATGTAGTAGCTCACATATATGCATCTAATGACATTATGTGACTATATATTATTGATTCAGTTGTATGTTCCAGATAATTTAATCAAGTTGTATAATTTTTTCTATTTTTTAAAAATTGAAGGTATAAATTATATTTAGAAAAAACTATATTTAAATTTTAACTATCCTTTGAAAAATGGTCAAACAAAACTTCAAACTCCGACTAAAAATTTTCATTTTTAAAAAATAACAATATTTAAACTAAATTCTGAATTTCAAATAAAGTGATTAATATTTTATTTTTATGATCAAATGCGAAATGCTTACTAAATTAAATCATTTCTATATATATTAAAAAATATGCTTTAAAAGAAAATAGATTAAATATAAAGCAGGTCATACATAGTGAAACAGGAGAGTAATTATTTGGACTTATCAAAGTACCAGCGATATCGGTTAAATAAGACTTGTGTTAAGATGATAGAGGCAACTGATCTTAAAATATTTTTTATTTAATATTTAATATTCATATTAAAATGTTTATTAAA
>JAOTQJ010000011.1:5899220-5919713 GCA_025642045.1 Solanum sejunctum | reverse complement strand
CTAAAATCTTCATGATTACCTTTCTTATGTATGCTTCTTTGACATTTGGGGACGAATATGTCACGGCCCAAGCCTAAACTTTATTTTAATTTATTTATTTTATTTTAATTTGATATATAAATTTTTTTAAAAAAATTTATGATTATAAATTAAAAATATGTTAAATACTTTGTAATCTTAAATATGACGAAAGTTAAAATTAAAAGATTGTCAAAAAGAAAAAACATTCATTTTGAAACGGATTAAAAATAAAATCAAGATAATTTTCTTCTTAGTTAGTCCCAATAAAGAAGTCATTATCTCATTTAAAAAGTTTCATTTATCTTCAGATTAGATTTGAAACATTACAAAATTTTTTCATATTTCTTAAATAGTGAACAAGTCAAAGTGTACCACATATATCAAAAAAAAAAAAGTTTTTTTTAATTATTACCTAACATTTATGCAATAAAAATCAAATGGAACGTTAACATCAGGAAAATATATGGATTAATTCAATTCATTTGGAGTAATGTCCAATTGAAGAACCATAAAGCGTTGCTTGGATCCAAAATAAACGCCACGGCAGAGCAAGGAAGTTAGCCGAATGGTTATAATTGTCGGGTGTGTTTGGTACACCTTTGGGAGATGTTTACTTGGATAAAAAAAATTTAAATTTTTTTAAGAAAAATGATTTTATTACTAATAGTGGAATAAACAAATTTTATAAATCATATTCTATGTTTATTAGATCCTCTCATCTATCGCTAACATCCCCAATCTCTATCACTTAATTATTTTTGTTACTTGAGATCAGTAACAGAGTCAGAATTTCTTTAAGAATATTTTAAATTTTTAAACAAATTAAACGAAGTTTGGCATCTATTATATAAACTTAAATACTATTTTTACCATATATAAATTGTATAATTTTTCACCGAATGATGAACCCTCTAAGTACAGATGACTCGCCACTAAGGCCCCACGTTCCACTCTCTTTCAACCTTATAGTTTTTTTTTTTGTTAGATTACATGTCAATATTTTTGAAATAATGACATTTTTTTAACATAAAAGGTATTTGAATATGCTTATTTTTAGGAGTTTTTGACTTTTAAATATTTAGTTATTAATTTTTAGAGGTGTTTAATAAAGACAAAGTGTTTTAAATACCTTACTTTAGACTTAATAAAAAAGTCAAAAGTAGATACATACCTATTTTTGGCTTTTGATTTTTAAGTCACTTAAAAAAAAAATTGTCCAAGCTACTTTTGACTTTTGATTTTTAAGTCGCTTAAGAAAAGTTTATCGAAACAATCCCTAATTCTCGTCAATACTAGAAAAAAGTAAATAGGAAAACATTTTCCATGGAAGATGTTGTTGTTGTGTACCAAACACACACATCACCCTCCTAAAAGTTCACTTGGAATGAAAGCAAAGGTCACCCACCACCATATGAACCCATATTCCAACTTGTCTAACTATTTCCTTTAATTCAGAGTTTTCCAATTACACTCTGCTTGCATGAAGTGCAGGTTATTCAAGAATAGTATAGCAATCATATATTTGTCAGCATATAACATATATAGCTCATGTATGTTGTACTGCAAGCATGGTAATCCTGTGCACATACTTCTTGCATGCCAACTTCTTAGAAATTTCTCCAACCACAACAACAATCTGGTAACACTATTCATTATTATTTTGGATACCTTATAAGGTTTGACTTGCCTTATGTTGTTGTTGCTAAATAACTTCTTTTCATACGTCTAGACTATAAATTCTTCCCTCATGAATAGTCGCCGGTACTTTCTTACACCAATATCTCTGTGCCATTCAAGCATCGTTGTATCATTCTCATCGATTTCAACACCATCAGTAGGAGGAGATGAACATGAAAGAATGGCTAGGCCTTCTTCTCGTACCAATAATAGTATTCCTCATTCTTCATTCTTGATAAGAATGGCAATAAGAATATCAAGAGCGAGGTGGTTCACTTTCCTAAGAAGAGTTTTCCATTACCAAAATGGGCATTCAAGATCGGATCTCGGATCGAACCCATTCAATTCAATAACTTGGATGATGATGGAATGCATATCATTAAGTGTCCAAATACTTGTAAGTGTATATATTCTAGCTGTTTCAAAACAGGAGAAGCCAGTTTGGCCTATGAGGATATGGATCTTGGGATATGTCTTTGGCTGTATACTTAGTGTCGTCCTGCTTTATTCGCGCTACTGGACGTTCCACATCAGGCCACAAAGACATGATTCTACTGACATGGAGCAGCAAAGAAGCCATGATGATCAATCCAGGTGATCGATCTATTTATATCATCATACTTAATTTATGTAGACGAGGGTTCCAGGAAACAACTTCTCTACGTCTATGGGTATTAATAAGATTTGCGTACATTCTATCCTCCTAGACACCACTTATGGGATTCCACTGGATATTATGTTGTTCTTGTTGTTACACTTAATTTATGCGACGCCCAATGAATTTCTGATTAAATTTGGATATATAGGTCATCATGGTTGCACGCGATGGAGAACTTGAGGACTAGTGTGGAGCTATTCTTCGCGATATGGTTTGTGATGGGGAATGTTTGGGTGTTTGAATCGCGGTTATTGTTGTCATATCATCATGCTCCTAAACTTCACTTGCTCTGCATTTCTATCCTTTCTTGGAATGCAATCACCTATTCTTTGCCCTTCATATTGTTTTTATTGCTATGTTGCTGTGTCCCAATGTTGAGCACTTTTGTTGGCTACAATATGAACATGGCTTCTCTAGATAGAGGAGCTTCTGAAGAACAACTATCCACTCTTCCCAGCTGGAAATACAAATTAGAAATTGGAAACAAGGAAGGCTTCACTAATTCTAATGAAAATTCTGTAAGTCATCTAATTAAATTAGTATTAATTAGATGATCTTTAAGTTAAATGATGTTTTTTTCATGGAGGTGGCAATGGGGCGGTGCGGTGTGGGTTAATGAGCTGAATCTGTAAATTTTTTAAGTCGTCCCACCTCGCCCTGTATGACAAGTTTTTTCATTTTCAGCCCCTCCAGCCTTGCTCGCATAAATTTTCAAGTTCTTTTCTTTTTAATTGAGTTTAGTATGAAAAATAAAATTCATATTTTTTTTCGTATTTCGGTAATTAACATTCCAACAACTAATAACTATTTCTAGTTAATATTTCAATAATCATTTTTTAATTGCTAATTAATTGTTTCTAATTATTATTTCAACAGCTAATAAATTACTAGGCATATCTGCTTTAAATTTTTAAAAAGAAGTTGAAATTAAAGTCAAAGTTTAATATTAAAATTTTATATCTTTTATATTTTTTATTTTTACTAATTACGAAGATTTAATTTTCTTTGAGTTCCTATTTGATATCTTAAACCTGCATAAACTCGCAACCCGCCTCGCCTCACATTAATTTTAAAAATAATTACTTCAACCTGTCCCACCTCACATAACTTTAAACCCACCCTTCCTCTTATAGCTCTAAAATTGCTACATACCTATCCCGCTCCAACCCATAGTCATTCCTAATTTTTTTCACTCAATTTCAATATATAGAAGTTACTTTTAACGTTAAAAAATAAGGTATAAAAGAAAGCGAAGGAAAAATAGAGAGGAAATTAAACCCAAATAAAAAAATATTAAAATTTCATATACCCAATTAACAAAAGTATTATTAAGATTTCTCGGATGTATAGAAGTTAAACTCTAAGTCTACAAATTTAATTTATATATATTGGCAATGTAAATAAAATTTTATGCTATTATTGTAATTTAAGCTATATATTTCTTAGGCTACGAATTCGATTTTTATGGACTATAACATTCTGTAAAATTATGAATATATAATAAAAGACAAAGTGAAAGTCAAAATTAACAAGCTTTTGTGTCATATGTAACAGGAATGTTGTATTTGTTTAGCCAAGTATAGAGATAAGGAAGAGATGAGACAATTGCCTTGTTCTCATATATTTCATCTCAAGTGTGTCGATCAATGGCTCAGAATTATATCCTGCTGTCCTCTTTGTAAACAAGAACTAGAGAGGTAAACATGCAAGAAATTAAAGCTCCATGTATTTTTATCCCCTTTTCCTTTCTCTACTATAATTTAGAAAAAGAGTGAGTCCAATTAATTGTATGGAACACATTGACATAGGGTGTGTTAGGAAAATGTTTTTTAAGAAAAATAACTGGATTTTATAGTTATCAACGTTTATTTACATGTAAAAATTAAAAAAATTCACTAAGTTTACCAATATCACATAACCATAAAGTGTACGTGTATGTTTAAAGTATATTTTATAATATATGACGTATGTTTAAAGAAAAAACATGTAGCCATATCACATAACCATAAGGTATAACACAAGAATGAGAATCACAAAGCTATAACAATGGTAAAATTCTTTCAGAATAAATTAGGGTTTCCACAATAAAATTGAAGCGACTCAGTATAGTGATAGAAAGGAAAACTCTAAAATGATAGAATGTATCCTTGATTCAAATCAAATTAAGGGTGTAAAATAGAAAGGGACTAAACTCAAAAGCCAGAAACATAGAGGCAGTATCCTCCAAAGCAGAGAGGACTCCACCCAAGGATGATAGCAATATAAGATCCTCAAAGAAAAGGTCTGTCTATTGATGCCCCCTAACATTTGTCTCTACATCATGAAAAGAAGCAGGCCTAAATGGACATCAGTATGTAGAATACACGAGTATATGAAATAGCAAAACTCAATCAAGATGTCAAAAGTCTAAAGTAAGAATGCATTTTAGACAGAGACCAATCATATCCAATCCAATTAGAGTACTATCAAGACCTACATGGGAGTTTGTCTAACCGATAACCATCACCTATGAGTCAGTGATAATAAAATGAAGCAATGTCATTGTAACATCCATTCAATATCTTGACAAGTTAATGGACATCCCATCAATGGATCCACAATCAATAACATCAAGTCCTCTTTTGGGAGAATAGAGAAACATCTGATTTTATGGTTCAGTCATCTCCTACATTGGCTACATAGTTATTGAGTTTGAGTTGTTGTTTAATCTCACTCAATTTGGTGCTCAATACTCCTCCAAAGACTCAATTCTCATAAAACAATCATACACAATCAATAAGTCTCATATAGACTTTAATTTTATCAGTTCATCAATTCTGTCACAATCAATATTTTTGACCTATCAACCATCCAATCACATCTTCTAAGAGTAATTAGACTTACAGATATGATCATATTTATTTAGGTTCGATTATGAAAATTATATTTGACCATCAAGTTCATGGGATTGTCATTATATTCACATCTCAAATACAATCAAGCACTCACAAGTTCAAAGCTCTAGACTCAATCTTTAAGGATAATCATTAAATATTAGTTTAAGAAAATAGACTTAGGAATGGGTTTAGGAACTCTTTTTATGCCAAAAATGACATATATCAGTCGTGGACTAAGTAGGAAGGATGAGTAAAAGTCTAGAATGCCCTTCATTAAGATTTCAGTCAACAGAAAAATTTTGAACTGTGATGGAGCAGGTCTGCATCGCGGACTTATTCTGCCACAATTAATTATTTTACGTAACATATAGATTGCACTGTTCAAATAAGTTTTATGTATAAAGTGTGGGAATGACCTATTTAGGAGTATCTCCGCGACCAGAAAGTGTCGCGGACCTTGCTAGAAGTCGCATGTTGCCCCAAAATCTTTTGCTCTAGTTAGTCTAAAATTTGATCGAGATCACTTTCTCTTTCAATTTTTTGTGCTAATCATGATTCTAGCCTCGAATTTTTTAAAAAGGTTTTAGATGATTCATTATGCGGATAATCTCTCATCTAGGGATATTGTGATAATTTTTCAAGGTGTAACATTAAATGTCTTGAAATTTACCAAATTATGTATTTAACATGAAGTTTTGATGATTGGTGATTTTTGATGAGTTTTTTTGAAAAGATAGATTTTGTTTAGGTCCATTTTGGCTATAGTTCGATAATTTTTTGGGTCTAAATTTCCTATAATCATATTCTACTTATTTAAGACTTTTTAAAAACTCATTATAACAGAAAAACAAATTAAAAATGAGCGAGATATGAATTTTTAAAGTTTGTCAGTTTTTTACTGCATTAGGATGGAAATCTACCACTATTTGTAACGTTTTTGAAAATTTCTTATCAAAATTTTAGCCCAAAAATTCGATGGTCATAAAATACTCATTTAGGGCTTTTTGAAAACATATTATAATAAAAAAAGGATGAAAAGTGAATAAGATGAATTTTGAAAAAAGATAGTTTTTGACTTTTTTCTGCAAAATTCAGTTGCTGGTTTTGTGATTTTGGGTTATGTTGATTGTATTTCTTGACTTGTAACTTTCATACTCATAATCTATTCATTTTGGATTTTTTCAAAAATATACTATAATAGTAATACGAATTTTAAAACGTATAAGTTGCGATGATTGAATGGAATAGAGCAATCTTCCAACTTTAAGCCATGAATGTGATCCTTTTATTTTCTACCAAAAATATGTGACATTCGTTGTTACTTTTGAATGATATTTGTCATTACTTTAAATTTCTTATTTCTATTTTAGATATGGTTGAATGGGAGTATGCCCTTATTACTCCGAGTAGGAGTAATATTAATGAAGCAGCAAAAAAAAAAAAAGCACACAACGTAAGTTGATTAGATTACTAGTTGATTTAGATTCAGAATCGAAAATCATAAGATGTGATTCCATAATGGTACAAAATCTAAAAAGAGATATGAGGGCAAAAAGAAGAGAAGGAAAATGCTTATTGCTTTCAAAAAAATGAAATGGCTGAGTCAGATCCTTTACTAGACTTCCTTAGTGCTTTTAATGGTAAATTGATAGATATTCATGATAATCACATTTGTGTTGAGGATGAGGAAGCTCCAGTCATTTTTTATGATTCATTACCAGATTTTTGGAAGAATGAAACAATTAAGATTTATGACAAATTAGCGCCAAAAAACCTTCATGGAGATACATGTTGACCTTAGGAGTGAAATGGGTCAAAGTTACTGGCATAAATCTTGTTTAAATTTTTTCTTGGTAATGAACAATCTTTTTCGTTTTTGTCTTCTTTTGATAAATTATGAAATGTATCTTTGTTTTATTATAGTCTTAGATTATTTGATATTTCATGGTACTATATTGTATGAAATTGATCTTAGACTTGACAAAGTTTTTATCATATTAATATACATTGAGAAATTAATTTCTAATTTTGGTTAAACATTTGAATCGTAAGTGATCATTGGATATTTAAATACTCTTTCAATTTTACACTAAATATAAAAATATTATTAAAATTAATTTGCTTGAATGTATATTACGTATGCATAATTGATGAATAAACTTGTGCAATTATCTCTTACTTACAAATATGAAAATCAAAAACATCATTACTGACCTAAACAAAGGCGAGAAACTGAATAGTCACAATTACGATATCTAGAGTTGTAATATATGATATGTCTTAGATGAGCAAATGCGCTCGAAGATATAAACCATGCTCTAAGTTAACCAGAAGAAGGCAACACTGTTCAACACAGGAGAAATCTTGAAGCTTACAAAGCCTGAAAAAGGGTAGATTCCATTGTACGTGAAATCATTGTAAGCTCTGTGGTTGATGAAATGATTCATGAGTATGAGAAATTTTCTAATGCTCGTGCTATATGGACATACTTATAAGGACCATATGGGGGTACTTCTGTGACTCGCCTAAGACAGCTGACTATTAAGTTTGATACTTTCAAAAAGTGACATGATCAAAGCGTCAAATAATATCTTAGGGTGATATCAAACATGATAGCACAACTTAAGAATACTGGTCACATTCTGTCTGATGAGCAACAAGTTCAAACAAAGATCCAGTCCCTTCCCAATAGTTGGAAATATTTAAAGGTTAACTTGACTCACAATAAAAGCATAAATTTTTTTATGATGTTGCGCAACATATTAAAATTGAAGATAAGTGGATTGGTGCTGCTAAATTTACTACTAATGTCTATGTGGCTGAATCAAATGGTACGAAATTTTCATACTTCAAGCATAAGAAAAGTTCGAAGAAGAAAGGAAAAGGTAAGGAGATCAAAGAAGGATTTTTTGAGTAAAAACACAAACTAAATTACAAGAAAGGAAAATGACTTTCAAGAAAAGAGACAAAAAAAGTGTAATAATTGTCAAGTTCTCAAGCATTTTGTTCGCGAATGTACTAAGCTAAAAAAAATAACATTCTTAAATACATCTATAAGTGTTGTATATGTTTCAAGTTCTTCTTTACTAACTGAATCTTATCGTAGGTGAATTGTAGACTCAAGATCCACCTACCATGTAAGTTGAGATCGAAAACTGTTTGTCAAGTTCTCAGGCATTTTGCTCGCGAATGTACTAAGCTAAAAGAAGTAACGTTCTTAAATTCATCTATAAGTGTTGTATATGTTTCAAGTTCTTCTTTACTAACTGAGCCTTATCCTAGGTGAATTGTAGACTGAGAATCCACCCACCATGTAAGTTGAGATCAAAAAACGTTTGTGGAGTTTCATCAAGTTTCACGTCAATCTAAGTGGATTTATGTAGGAAATAATGTCAGACTAGAAGTCAAGAAAATAGGCACTTGCAAAATTTACTTGTGTGGTGGTCGATTCTTGATGTTGCATGATATTCTATATGCTTCAGAGATCTAATGAAACTTAGTATCTGTCTTAGTGCTTTTAGATGTTGGTTTATATGTGTTTGCTAGTCGCAATGTATAAGAATAAATATTGTTTTGTATGATTTTGGACTTTATTATAATCATTTTATCGTTTCATATTGTAATTTTTCAACTTATGACTATTATGTTGACTGTTGTGTAATGACATGTTCGTTAAGTAATAATAATATAAATGTTACATGGCATGCGAGATTAGGTCATAAAGGGCAAGAATGAATGAATATGTTAGCAAAACAAAGACATTTAAGTTTTTTATTCAAAATTGAATTGTCAACTTGTGAAAATTATCTTGTTGAAATTACAGAAAAATCATTTATTAAAGTTAAGAGAGTTAAGTTCCCACTTCAATAAATTTATTCTGATATTTGTGGTCTAGTGAATGTGAGGGTAAAGTCTGGTGCCATGTTAGTCTTTATTCATTGGACCCTTATTATTGAAAGAGACCTAGTATTTATTCAAATTGATTGTCTTTCTTGAGTACTTTCTTCCATTGTTGAGTAGATGTGACAATGAAGTCAAGTGGTTCACTTGAGAATTAACAATAATCTCTGAATGTCGGTCACGCCAAGGGTACTCTCCCCGAATGTGACAATGCATAATTTACTTTTAATACAAGTGCAAATTTATAATAATATTGCTATGTATTAATATAAATAATAATAAATAGAAAATCTCGCTATATCAATAATTATTCTTTAAAATTACTCGCCCAAATAATCTTTCCTAAAAAAAAAATCTACTGGACCTTTGCAAATACAAATTAGTGTGACTAATGTGTATGTATATATATATATACACACACACAAATATACACACATACATACTTTATAAATTTTATTCACTTGATTAAAGTTTACGACTATTAAGAATTAATCCAAAAAAAAGTTATTGTAGCCAAACCATGACAATAAAAAGGTTAATAAAAACTATAGGTTAGAAAATGTAGGAAAATCATTTTCTAGTTCATGGCATGGTATTTCTTTAAAGTTGAACCCAATCAAACCGATAGATATGAATTATATTTAGTTTGATTTTATTTCAATAATTCAAAAATTGACTAATTAATTTGTTTGGCTTTTATTTTATCCCAAAATAAACTATAAAGTGGTTTGTCTATTGAAATTATTTTAGTTCAAGTTTTTCGCGTATCAAAAGTTGATTATTTTTCAATTTGGTAGTGACTTCCTCTGTTCCTTAAAACCTAAACCCTTAAACGCATTAAAACCCTAAACATAGCTTGACAAATTGGGCATGGGCACCGCAACAGAGAGCGAGAGCATGGACTCCGATAGCACGTCGACACAAGAAGAGACCTTCACAAAGGTTTCGGTATGGGATTTGCCTGACCTGCCAAAGGGGAAGTTGCCCCCTCACATTGAGCTTCAGAGGACTCGCGTTCTCTGTGGTGCTTTAGCTCCTACCAATGTAAAACGTTGTTTTCTTCATTAATGTATTTGTGTTGTGTTTTTTATACCGTTCTTACGTTTTTCCTTTTTGTCTCTTGGGGAGTGAAGACCGAGAATGTGAATTACTCAGGCGCTTATGCGTCTATGGGTGTTGATAACAGTGTGCGCTTTGAGCAATTCCGAAACAATTTCAAAGTGGAGATTGTGAGACTTGAGGAGGACGAATTGGAGTTTGACATGATTGGTATTGATCCTTCTCTTGCCAACGCTTTTCGCAGAATACTCATTGCAGAGGTGCTCATCTCTTTCTCTCTCGATACACACTAACCCCACCTCATTTCGTGTTTTTTTCCCTCTGTTTTCTGCTTTTAGATAAACTATCGAGCTATTAATTGACTTAGTTGGGCGACATGTTAACTGTAGGAAATTCATGAACTTGGTCAACTGTGACTATTAGTTTTCAAATTTTGGGGCAAATTGGTGCTTTTGTTTCAACTTTTTATGTTAGGAAGCAGAAACAATTTGTCCCTTCTAAACGCTGTAAGATAAAATATACTTTCTGATTTTCTTTGTTACAAATAAGAAAAGGATAGAGATATTGCTGATGAATAATGGAGTAATGCCTTGCAGAAGTTGAGAGCTTTCAGATTTAACTAAATTTAGCTACTTTTTATTTTATTACTATTTACTATTCCATGTACTTCGATTATCATATTATTTTGTTGTAGTTACGGTTTCTTTTTCAGAATGCTTTGACAGGCCTTGTTTAGTGTTTTGTCTTAATTTCTTCACTCCTATTATTTTCTTGAGCTAAGGTCTATCAGAAACAACATTTCTACCTCCCACCATAGGGGTAAGGTTTGTGTACACTACCCTTCCGAGATCCCACCAGTGGGATTACACTGGGTAGGTGGTTGTTATTGTTGTTGAGGCACATGGTAGGATTTCTGTAACAATTTATTCTGAGCTACTTTGAGGTATATTCCCTGCTTATTTATCAACAAGCCATTTTGTTTGGGTCATATAAACTTGTAGGTTAGTTTAAAGGACATGAACTCAATGATTGGGATATATATATATATATATATATTTTATTCGTCATGACATATTCTGGCTTGTGTTGTTCCTCTACTTGAGGAATTGTGTATGGCATTTGAGATGTTGATGAAGTTTATTTATTTCCCTTGCTGCCTGGTTGTCATTCAGCTCCCAACCATGGCTATTGAAAAAGTTCTTATTGCAAACAATACATCCGTTATCCAAGATGAAGTGCTCGCTCATAGACTTGGTCTCATCCCAATTAAGGTCGATCCAAGGCTGTTTGAGTATATGTCAGGTATTAGATCTTCTTGAGACATCATATCTGTAGTTACTACTCCCTTTTCTCAAATAAAAGATTTGCTTTTTTTGGAATTATGATGGCTAATTACCTTGTTTCTTTTTTCCAGAAAATGATGTCCCTAACGAAAAGAACACAATTGTTTTCAAACTCCATGCTCGGTGCAAAAAAGGCAGTGATCGACTTAGAGGTACTATTAGTATGGTTATATCATGAAAATTTTTCCCTCATTTAGTTCTTCATTTTCTGCTCTTTCATGTGTGTGGTTCTCCATTTGATTGCCACTACTCAGGCAGGCTAATTAGTTTTTTCACACTTCTGTGCTTAAAATGGCAGTCTTGTCCAGTGAGTTGAAGTGGTTACCCAATGGAAGTGAATTGATGCTACCAACAGAAAGTCTGGCATCAAGTTCGACAGCGAAACCAAAGACTTATACTTCATTCTGCTGTAGTCAGGATACTCTACCAGAATTCTCAAATGACCCAATTGCCCCAAAAGATGCAGATATCATTATAGCCAAACTTGGACCTGGCCAGGTAGCCTTTGTGTCTTTGTATGTTCGTCTTTGCTGTTTTCCGTTGAAAAAGGAAGAAAATTATTAGAGCAAATCTTCAAAATGTTGAACATTGTAGTATTGCTGCTTGATCATTAGTTCTTTGCTCTTTTCTATTTCACAAACTTATAGGTGCACTTTGCTAGTGCATTTGTATCCTTTGTGCATATTACTAAGTAAAGATACTGCTAGACATCCAATGTCTAGCATTTGTTACAGAAGTTTTGTTCTAAAATACCTGTATAACCATTTGACTAGAATGGTGAAATGGTATTAACACCTTTTGACTTTTTCAATTTAGTGCACTAACTCTTTCTATGTAACCTTTCTTGGCTTTGAATATTACTAAGTGAAGGTACTGTTAGACAACCATTTGTTGCAGAAGTTTTGAGGATCTAAAATACATATATCACTATTTGACTAGCAATGGGAAAATTGTACCGAAACCTTTTGAATCTTCCAATATAGTGAAATCCCTTTTTCCGTAAAATTTTATTTCTGCTTTCTGGTTTGAATTTAAATACTAATACATATTTGTCTTTGTTAAACGAATTTTACCTTGTCCAGTTTTTAATGGTAGCTATTAAGGTGTTTGATTTACTTCTGGAGAATTTTCGTGCCTCCTTTGCAGGAAATTGAGCTAGAAGCTCATGCTGTTAAAGGCATTGGTAAGACGCATGCAAAGTGGTCTCCTGTGGCTACGGCTTGGTACAGGATGCTTCCTGAGGTGATTATATTTTCACAATATTCGATTTGGTGTATAGAAATTACCTTCTGACTATTAATTTTCAGATTTCACTTCTTAAAATTTGAAGTCTAGCATATTTTTGGTAAATGTTTGGTTTTGATTGTTTTGTTTGGATGCTGAAGGTTGTATTATTGCGAGATATTGAGGGTGATGATGCAGAAGCACTTGTGAAGAAGTGTCCGGTTAAGGTGTTTGACATCGAAGATATTGGTAAAGGTATAGCAACATTTATCCGTCAGTCCTTGATTTAATTAGGACACCAATTGCAAAAGTAAAAGTGCAAAGCTGAAGCAATAATGATTTTTCCATTGTTTCTACTAACGTATAGGTAGAAAGAGGGCAACTGTTGCACGACCAAGGGTTTGCACCCTTTGTAGGCAATGCATCAGAGAGGAAGGTTGGGACAAGAATGTAGTACTGAGACGTGTAAATGACCATTTCATCTGTAAGTGTAGTCATAGCAGGGAATTTACTTGATTGAGTACTGTATGCAGAGACCTCCAAAGCTCTTTGCATCCTTTAAATAGAATAATATCTGTGTCTTTGTCCCCTTATATTTTCTACTTCTTTGTGAGCTTAAATTCAATTTTCTTCATGCTTGAATTTTTGTTTGGGATTATTGAGGTAACTATGATGAGATAATGATAATTATATATTACTTTGTCCAAGAAAATACTGGTAGTAATATATTTTGCTGAATGAAGTTATGCATATGTTTCAATTGCTGAATGAACACAATTATATGTGTCTTGGTGATAAATGATTTTCCATTTCCATGGTCTGATCGACCGATCAGATAACTTGATCTTCAAATAATCTTACCTCATTTCTTGTGAATTTTCTAGTTACCATAGAGTCAACTGGAGCATTGCCACCTGAGGTGCTGTTTACCGAAGCTGTAAAGATTTTAGAAGAAAAATGTGAACGGGTGATTACAGAGCTGTCGTGATCAATTCTAAAGGGTATTTGGATATGTAATCCCTTTCCAGAAGGCCAAGGCACGAGTTGAGCTTGGTTTCTTAGGTTTATGCTATCTACCCTTATAGTCCGACCTTTTTTCACACTAACTACATAGCGAAAGTTTTAGTGCATTGACTGTCACTCATATTTCCAATGTTTTATTTGTCAATTGTCTTTGGACTAATTATACACAGGAATATGATTGTATTCCTGACTCTGCTGTCTTTGGAAACACAAAGTACACGATATGTTAATTTAAGCATATCTAATTTATAGAGGATTGTGAAGAGTTGTTTGGACGTAGAAAAGTTTCCCTTTTTTTAATCTCCAACACATTGTTTGGTTATTATTAAATTGATTTTTTAATTAACTTTTAAGATGAGTTGTTCAAGTGAAAATTTTTCACTCATAATACTTCAACTTGAGGATTTGGGCATGAATTAAGTGATATAAGTGAACTTTGAAAAATTATTCGAACATGTATTTTACTTGGAAAAAAAGGAAAAAGTTTTATAAATGGAAAATAATTCTCACTTGAAAAGTTTGTCAAAACTACTTTTTCAAATTTGAAAAGGTCATCCCAAATAAGCATATCTCAGGTGTTGTGGCAACAACTTGAGCTCCACTGCAGAGGGCTCCTTAATAGGCAATTTGGTAGGCGAAGCAAGTCCAGGTCCAACTTCTTAGGATAAAGTTTTATAAATGAAAAATAATTCTCACTTGAAAAGTTTGTCAAAACTATTTTTTCAAATTTGAAAAGGTCATCCCAAATAAGCATACCTCAGGTGTTGTGGCAGCTCCTTGAGCTCCACCGCAGAGGGCTCCTTAATAGGCAATTTGGTAGGCGAAGCAAGTCCAGGTCCAACTTCTTAGGATAAAGTTTTATAAATGGAGAATAATTCTCACTTGAAAAGTTTGTTAGAACTACTTTTTCAAATTTGAAAAGGTCATCCCAAATAAGCATACCTCAGGTGTTGTCGCAACTCCTTGAGCTCCACTGCAGAGGGCTCCTTAATAGGCAATTTGGTAGGCGAAGTTGGCCTATTCTGCAAGTCCAGGTCCAACTTCTTAGGGGTAAAGGATTTGGATCCCATACCCGGCAATGCATGCATAGTGTCCTCGTACCCTCCAATTCTGTCATCAGAGAAATTCATTATCACTGTTGTAATGCCTCGACACTCATCTTTTCCTCTATAGGGACCTCATAAAGGTATGCATCCTCAACATCCACAATTGACATCACGACCATCTCCTTGGGTTTCTTCATGGATGCACACACATTAAATTTTTATCTCCTCAATATTTAAGTTGAAAGTCAGCCCAGTGGCCAGGAACGATCTCCAAAAAATGATAGGAACTTCAAAGTCCACCTGACAACCTAGAATAATGAAGTTCGCTAGGAAGATGAATTTTCCTACTCGAAGCAGCAAGTGACACAAAATCTCCATGGGTTTCTTCACTGACATGTCTGCCATTAGCAAAACGCAAAGTCATGGGTGTGGGGGCTCCTAAGCCTAGCTTCTTGTAGATTGATAGCGACATCAAATTAATGCTAGCTCCCAAGCTAGCCTATGCAAAGTCGCCCCCAAGGGTGCGCGAGATTATGAAGGCTCCTGGATCTTCCTTCTTTTTAACTAGCGACCTTGTAGCAATAGCGCTACAGTGATGAAGATTATCTGCGGGCTCAACTGTGACTGCTCTCTTCTTTGTGACTAAGTCCTTCATGAACTTAGTGTAGCCCGACATTTGTTCCAGTGCCTTCACTAGAGGGATGTTAACTGTCAATTCCTTCAACATGGACAAGAAATTTTTAAACTTGTCATTCTCGACCTTTTTCTTCAAACTCTTTGGAAATGGTGGTGATGGCTTAGGGATAACTAGCAAAGATTGTGCAACTGTTCTGTCTGGCTCTTTAGAATCCCCAGTGACCTTTGCCTCCTTTGGTGTAGTATCTAGCTCTTCGGTCTCATCCTCATTATGCACCTCAATGGGGTTAGAATCTTTCCCATCATCCTTTTCAGTACCAACATCACTTGCTAGAACAAGGTCAGGAAGTACCTTACCACTCCTTGTAATCACTGCCATGCAGTGACCATCATTTTTGGGGTTCTGAACTGTGTCACTAAGAAGCGATCCAGATTTCCTGTGATTCAATGAGGCTGACAGGTGCCCCATATGTTGCTCCAATTGCTTGATTGAGGTGGAATGCGAGTCTACTAACTAATGAATATTAGTCATCTCTTCCCGCATGTCTCGCACCCTAGTCTCTGTGGCTTCCACCTTGTTGAGAACTTTAGTTATCATTTCCTCTACTTTCGAATTTTCACTACTGTTGTTTGGGTATTCTCGATTTATGGGTGGCATATATGCCCCATTTCGATCACTCCTGTAGCTATCTTTGTTCAGCTAACTCCCTTGGTCTCGAGCTCTGAACGAGTTATAGTAATTATCACGATCATAGTTCTAACCTTGGTTTCCAGAGTTGTACGTCCGTTAACTCTCCTGTCTGCTCAGAAATTTAGCCTCCTCATCAAAGTCAAAATCTAGCTCATTATAACTGGGCAATGTGTCCATATCTTTAACTTTTTCTAATCCTCCACTGAACAACTTCTTAGTCAACAAGTCAATTTATTTCCAAACGTGAAGGGTCCCACTCTTCCTCTTTCTTCCTTTCCTCTGTAGTCATCTAAAAAATGAACCCAGAATAATCTCTATCTCTGGTGTGCCATGCCTATTGTTCTTAGCCATCTGATCCAAAATCACAATGATGTCTGGGAATGTACTAGCCATGTATGATCTCCCACATGTTGTTCTATTATAACCTTGGTTATGAAATTGTAGGACTTGTAGAAGACTTCTTTCAAGTAATCATCAGTTAGGTTGTGGTTGGGACACTGGTTAATCTTCTGCTTGAATCTCTTCCATATCTCAAATAATGCTTTGGACGGCAGTTGCTTATGGGCACTAATCTCATCCTTAATTTTTAGCTTCCTTGATGCAGGGAAAAACCTTTCCAAGAAAGCCTCTTTCAACTCTCTCCAGGTGCGAATGAAGTCATGAAGAAACTCATTCAGCCACTTTGTTTTCTCGCCAGTAAGAGACAATGGTAACAATCATAATTTGATGGCCTACTGGCTGACCCCTAGAATTTCGTACGATTGACATGTTGGCAGAAAGTTCATGATATGCTGATTTGCGTCCCCACTTGCTGCTCCGCTGAATAACTCTTTCAAGGTGAGCATCTAAACCACAGTTTAGTGATGGCAAACTTGACACCTGCAGGCAGTGGGGGGAAAAACTATTGCCCCTGTAGCCCCAGCACCATCATCTTCGCCATGCACCGCATGTGGCTGTTGAGGAGGAAGCGGTATAAATGTAGGTTGATGTTGAGGTGGTGGTGCAGGTGGCACCCCCTCACCATTAATATCATTCAGACCGTCATTGCTCCTATTTGACTTTATCAAGTCATGATCGTAGGGAATAAGTACTTCACCTTTGCTTTAGGTGTTTGGCATACACAACTGGTTCCTTACAAAAAGCAAACATACAAAATAAAAGTGAAATTAGGAAATAAAATTACAAACTAAAAGTAGCAACTAATAGACTTTTACTTTGCTGTATTTCCTGGAAACATTGCCAAAATTTGATATACCCAAATTTACACTCCAAAAGGAATAGTAAAGTGATTGTTGATCAAATATAGAATTCAACAAGAGTTGAGGTGGATCCCACAGGGAATGTGTGAGAATATATCTATTTGCATCCATTTTTAGATGTAATATCTACTTCCCAGAAACAAGAGTGCATAAAGTAAATGCGGAGTTTTAAGAATAAGAATCTATGAAGTTAAGTAAACTACTGGAAAGCTTTGTTAGCTGGTGGATTTCAATTAATTAATTATATGCTAGGATTGTGTTTCTCATGATATTCAACTTGATGGCCAAATCAAATTAATGAATTTGTTCTGGATTATGCATACAAGATTAAGTAAGTTAACTAACACATAATTCACCTCCCAATTCTTCTTAGATGCATTTTATTCATTACCTCCCGATCTCAGAATGTACATTCCTAACCCTTGCTATGGATTCGAGAATATCATCATCTTATGGTCTCAAGTACTTAAACTTGATTATTAATCTTGAATTTCTGTTGTAAACTTCTTTTCTTAATCATTACGCCCCACCCGCGGGCAAGCAATGAATAGGGGTATAACTTTAATACGTAGACTCATTAAGAAAGAAATTAAAGTGAACGTTACATTGTATGCAATAACCAATTCCGAAATTCAATTCCAATTTGTCTACTTTATTGACGTGTCATGATTCCCGCAATTGTAGTTGTGGGTTTATCCTATCATATTCAATGTAAATAATCCACAACAAGATGACAAAAATCATGATTGAGAACTTACAATTGATAATAGAAGAAATCCACAGATTAAAATCTCAAGAAGAAAATCAAAACTCCGTAATCCAAATGAAAATAACTTTGAAAATAGTGTTCTCTGTCGTTCTTAGTCTCCCGGAGTCAATAATAAATAAAAATGGAATATAAAAGTCTTATATATACCTGGGAAAACCTAATCCAACTTAACATAGGAAAATAAATGTCGATATAGGCCAAGACCATTTGTATGGCTCATGACACTTTGCACGGACCGTGAAACCATCCATGGTTTTCCACTTGGTCCTTGCTCTTGAGCTCTCTTTCATGACTGGGCAATGTGAACCGTGGTGAGGTTCACGGTCAGTGAAGACTGCCCATAAACCTTGTCTTTGAGAAATTCCTCGCTTTCACGAATTGCTTCATCACCACGACCCTCTTCATGGTCTGTGGTGTGTTCCACAGCCCGTGAAGGGTCACATGGACTGTTATTTGCATCATTTTCTTATTTTTCGAAGATGAACCCCCAAAATTATGTCACATTTACGACGATGTCCATGATCAGTGTGGGGTTCCACAGTTCGTGAAAGGCATTATGGAACCGGCCTTGCTGCTCCACTGATTTGTGCCCAAGTAAAGGGTCACGACGGGGCCCTACGATCCGTACAGATGTTCATGGGCCGTGTGGGCACTCGTGGACCCTTGGGAAATTTTGCTGGGCTTCGTTCTCATTGAATGTACTAAGGCACCTCCCATGGTCCGTGTAGTGTTAGCTGTGGTGTTGCCCATATACATACACCTTGGCTCTTTTTCTTTCCTTTTCTTGCATCTCACCCGAATTTTCATGTCTTCTCTATTTTCTTGCAGATTAACACAATACAAAATTTTAAATCAACAAAATTTCTTAAGAATTTGCAAAACGCCTATGTTAAAAGTGTCATAAGAGTCATATTTTCACAACTCGTCAAGTATCCTGGTCAATTACAGACATGATAGTCAACATTAAGTCAATCACGCACAACAACAATGTATTTATCAATATATCCTAAGAGAGGGAAACCAGCTAGCAAACTATGTTACAAATATAGCTATTGACAAAGGAGGATGCAAATATCATGATAGCAGCACTATGGACATAACAGGTAGAAATATTATCAACAGTAAACAATTCATTCTTAAGAGTATCACCTTTGAGGAGGTAAGGGCAGAAAGGCTAAAAGCATAAAGTTATCGTTGAAAGTTATATACATAAGCCACAAGGTAGCAAAACCAAGTGAATGCTTAAATAGTTGGGCACTAACAACAATAAAAAAAGGACCCTGCAAGATGGGGTACTGGAGTCAATGGAACTTCGTAACTTGGATATTTGTCAACATTTTTCAAGTGAAGGTCTTGAGCTACCTCTGCACTCAATGATGACATCACCTAAAAAAGGGAAAGGGTTAGAATTGAGAAGCAAATTATTAGAGAGCGAGTAGAACTTACCGAAAAAGAAGGTTCAATTCCCAGATCCAAGATCCATTAGCAAAAAGAAGAACGATACCCAAGGAACCCGAGAACATAGCTGCAAAGGGAGAAATACACTAAGATACTGAAAGACGGAATTAAGTAGTTGAAGACAAACAAAAATTACTTTGATAGCTAAAGAAGTTGACGAACTGCATACAATATTCAACGTATATATATATAAGCGAAAATATCGGGCTAGGGTCGGATATTGGGCCTAAACAATTTTTAGGTGTGATGTTTGTGTTTCAAATTTGGGCAATAGGCTCAAATGAGTGTGTATTTTATTTTAGTTATTATTAATAAAAATCTCATAATTTATTTTTTTTAACAAAAAAAGAAATTTTAAACAAAATATATAGAAGCTGATTTTGGCTTCAAACTTTTTAATTTCTCAATATAATCGAAGTTGTATTTTATGAAATCGAAAATCAAATTGAAACTTAAAAAAATTATAAAATTTAAACTAAATATAATTGAATAACCTGATAAATTGGATTGAATAAAAAAGAACTTTTCAGTTTGATCGATTTTTTAGATTTAAGCTGAATTGTGCCCACCCCTTATTAGGAGTGTCTATATAATTATTTGTTTTGCCATTTTTATATTATTTAATCATACATATATAACTATTTCATAAAAAAATAATATCACATGACTCATATAACTGACACTAATTATGTGTGACTTTCTTTTTGTTTCATGAAAGTGAATTTAAATCTTATATTTTTATATTCACACAAGAGTCGTATCTATTTTGTGAGATAATATTGGAAGTGATTAATTGAATGATTAATCAAATTTATATCCTAATTATAATAGGAGTAGGTATTAGTACATACTT
>JAOTQJ010000011.1:5872269-5883344 GCA_025642045.1 Solanum sejunctum | reverse complement strand
CCCCCCTCACCCCGCAATGAGCGGGAGCCTTTTGAGGCACTGGGGTATGTTGTTGTTGTTGTTGTTGTTGTATAAATTGGGGCCACACTTCAAAAAGCGAGCACCTTGTCACCTTTTACCGTCCAAAACACTGTTTCACAAACCTCTTTTAGTAAACATCAATGGGAACAAAATTTGAGTCAACTGAACTCATTGTGATGGCTTACTCAATGCCTGCTACGAATACTATTCATACCAAAAAAAAATTTGCAGAAATTTAATAATACTCATACAGCAGACAGTACGTATATATCTCCAAGGGTGATGACGGGTAAAGGAGGAAATTTCTGGTTTTGTTGATAGAATTCTCTTATTGATCATCAATTCTTAGATTACATGGTCCAAGGCAGAGGACTCAAGATTGAGATTAAGGTTAGACAGATTCCTCATTTCAACTGCTTGGGAGGAGTTGAAACTGGAAATGAACACTCGCCTCAGATAAGTGTGAGCAAGATCATGCTGGATTGTAGCAGGTGAAGAAGAACGCCAACCAATTAAGGTTTTGAAAACATGTGGCTGAGGGCAAAATTTCAGAGAGAAGGTTACATGATGGTGGGGACGCTACCAAGCGCAGGGCAGACAGTTACTCCAAATGGTAAAAAAGTTGGAAGTTTCTGAGGGAACATCAAAAGCTGGAGCATGGAAGTCTTATGAAGGTTGAGATTCATGGCATAAAAGAGGTGCTTAATACATGAATTGAAATCAGCGGAGCTGTGTTGCTCAATTGCTTGAGAGGGGCAATTACTTAGAAGTGCATTTTGTGCTACAGTCCTTATCCAACAGAAAAGAATCCCATGATCCTGAACTGATGAGTTGAACCTGGAAATGATCCAAATCCTCCAACTCAGACTTGCCTCAGATCACCTTCCAAGCGTGAGAATGATCAAGCTGGATTGTAGCCGGTGATTTTCAGAGAGAAGGTAACATAGTGGTAGGGAAGCTACCAAGTGGAGGGCAGAGTGCTTCCAAATGGCACAAAAGTTGAAGTTTCTAAAGGAACATCAAAACATGGAGCATGGAAATCTTACGAAGGTCAAGACGAAAAAGGGTAACTAATACATAAATTGAAGGAGCCAAAGCTATGTTACTCAGATCCTTCAAAATCCTTGTCGATCCAACACAATTTGGGTGTGCATGAGGGTCCGAACCAGATTTGGTCAACCTAACTTGGGTGCTTTAACTACACCTTTGCCTAAGAAGTATAGCTCAAGGATTGATTGAGTATTTAGTTTGATTTTGGGTTTATGCCATATAAATATATATTTATATAAAGTACTAGAATATACTTAATATAATTAATATATAATATAGTTGAAATTAATCTTTGATCTAGAATCAAAGAAAAATAATAATGTCTCTTATGGTGTGCTTTGGTAAGGTTTGCGTACATTCTATACTCCGCAGACCCCACTTGTGAGATTCCACTGGGCATGTTGTTGTTGATGATGTGCTTTGGAAGAAAGGTTTCTCTATAGAGGAAAGGAATATTTTGCTACAGTACGAGATAATTTTTGAATAAAATATTAAGTGTTGACAAAGAATTTAATTATATTAGCTTTAATTTAATAACTTCCATTAATTATCAAACATGCACGTGCCTATGTTAGAATATACATTTATTTTTGGATGAAGGTTAGAATATACATTTAATAATGATAGCCAAACAGCAGTACCCATACTCCTATCTATAACACAAGATTCTAAAATGCATGTAATGAAGAATCTGATCTCTTGATCTACATCTGTATCTGAGCAACACAGAGTTTAGAGAGAAGCAAGAGAAAAAAACTGAGGAAGAAGTTTTTCTTTTATTAAAAAAAAAGAAGGTAATGACAGCTATAGCTTAAGAGACTTGTAAGAAACAAAAAAATTGAGGGTTTCATCGTTGAAGAAGAGGGACTCCACATACATGGTTCTTTTACAGACAAGTAGTAGCAAATAGAATGGGGGACTTCATTAAATCCACAAAGACAGGGTTAATAGTTAATGTGGGAGAAAGTGAGGTTACGAAAGATGTGGTGAGTTTCTATTCACAACTATATCGAAACTACTCTGGAAGGTAAGTGTTTAACCAGATAAGGAAGGGACTGCAGAATGGCTTGAAAGAGAGACCTCAGAAGAAATAAGAAGGAAATTAGGGACAGTTGCAGAGGAAAGAGTGCTCCTAACCTGACATTTAATGTTGGAAGATGATGGAAGGCAAACTCATGGAGATATGCACTTTTTCAGGAAAATTTGAGAAAAGTCTTAATGCTTCCTCTGTTTCCACAATACCTAAGGAGCAGGCGGCAATTAACTTCACATAGTTATTAGTCCAGCAGGAAGTATCTGTACCATTATCACTAAGATGCTTGCCAACAAAGAAGGTGCTGAAACACACCATTTTCATAGCTCAGAACACGTTTGTGGAAGGAAGATAAATTTAGATTCAGCATTGAAAGTTGTGGACTCGAGAAGGAAGGAAGGCACACCACGGGTTCTTTGCAAGCTGGAACGAGAAATGTCTACTGTCGGATATTGATGTCTTTTGATGATTAACAAACACAATGTAATCTGTGAAAGAATTGTGCTAAGAACTAGGTCCTTGATGTTTATGTGTAACAAGTTGAATAGTTGTGTCTGTATTGAGATATTGTGCAGACATATTTTAGGAAAAATACATGGGGACCTCTCCATTGTTTTCCAACCAATATATTCTGGATATTCACAAGATCACCAACTTGGAGTTATTTTTCGTAAGACGCAGTTTGAGAATCCTTCTTGGATTGGAGAGGACCTAGAACTATGGGATATAATAAAAAAAAGGTCCAAAGATCCCCACAAACCACTGATGCTAAAGGAAAGACCTGCTTCCCAAAGAAAGAGAAAAAATATACTGATGAAGAAATCAAGGTAGTTCAAACGAATGTCAAAGCAAAGAAGTTGCTTATTTCAGTTTCCTTACTTCATAAGATCTCGACAATAAGTAGTTTTTTCTTTCATGTGCTTATTAACGTGAATTTTAAATACTATATCCAACTATGCAGAAATCACTCATTCACACAAACTGAGAGATTGTAAAAAAGTTTAGAGCTTTCAAGCAACTCATTGTTCTTGGAAGTATGAAAAATGATCATTTGAGAATGTGAAGCAGCAGGCTGAAGATTTTGGTCCTTGTGGTGTTGTTTTTATGCATCGAGTCTCATCATAACTCAATTGTATTAAGATTTGAGTTGTAATCACTGTTATCAAAACTAAAAAAGCACAAAAAATCTCCAAGGATCATTGGGGGTTTTTTAAGCACAAACGAGGAGTGGTATTTAATTTTTAAAAATCCACAAGTTGAGGAAAAATTATAAAATATAGTTGTTTAGTTCAAGACTAATAATAAAAAGCATGAATAACAAATATATAGACAAAGAGATTGAAAATAAATTATGAGAAGTAAAATATGCATTGCTTAGTGTTGCCTCTTCATGAGAGGCTCATTGGCAAGGAAAAGTATATCTCAAAGTCTTGACGATGATACTGAAGCACACATTAAGCAAGACAGAGCACTCAACATGTTATGAGCCTCACTTCAAGGCTTAAGCGCGCCTGTGACAACACTGGTTATGACCATCAACTTATTCGTAAGTATTTTTAGGTTGTTTGTGGTGTTATCAAAAGCAAAAAAGCACGAAAACACTCCAAGTTTAATTGGGGATTTAAGCGCAGAGCAAAAATAAAGCATGATTAATGAAAAAAGATGCAAAGGGAGAAAAAGCATAAGTATATATTTTTAGTCCAAGACTAATTATAAGCATCAACAACAAATATATAAACAAAAAAATTGAAAATATGATAAGTGACACATCAATTGTTAGTGTCGCCTCTTCAAAAGAGGCTCACTGGCAAGGAAAACAGTGTCTTGTAACCTTGGTAACAAGACTGAAGCGCTCAACACATTTTTCAGCCTCATTTTTGTGATGAAGCTTGCCTTTGACAACACTGGTTGTTTGTTTGTTGCTAGAAACATTTTACTATTGTTTCAATCAAAGTGACTTGAGGGAAGTTAGCGGTAGGCTAACTGTTGATTTTAAGGCTTAGCGTTAAGTTTTAAACCGTATGGGTTTGTAATCTGAATTTTTGACTCACTTTGTTAGTGGTTTGGAGTTAAATCCTACTGGAGTTGGTCGTGATTTTCGCATAATTTGAGTAGAATGTTTTTCCACATTAAATCATGTGTTCTTATTATTCCATACTTTACTGTTTTAGTTGTTTGAACTGAATACTTATAAAAACCAGGTTTTTGGAACCTCCAAAAAATAAACCGAAACTCTACCTAAGCATATAATCACCTCCTGAAGCCAACAAAGTAGTTAGAAATCCATTCTGAGCGTCCGAACTTCAAATGTAAAGTCAACTCTTAATCAAAAATAACTTAAACTTCCACTACAGACTTCAAGTCCACGAAACAACCCCGAATTTGAAACCAACGACACTTCTAGATCAAACTACACATTTCCAAGCTAATGAACCCAACAGAATTTCATTCTGAAACTCATTACTCCAGTTGGTACAAAAAATCACTTTTGAACAACTTAAACCTCCAAAACTCAAAAACCTCAAACTTACTCATCTTTTCAATAAAACTCTAAACCCATGGGTCAAAGCAACTATCGGGAAGGACAAAGCGATAATTTTCTAAAGACTTTCAAAAATGACCTTCAGGATCAGTAAAATATGTGACCTTGGTCCTGATGAGTACAACCTAGTATCCACTTGCTCAAATGTTAAGCAAATTTTGGAAGCGACCCAAACTACTCATGAGGAAACGACACAAGTCAAGAAGTCTAGAATAAAACCCGAGTTGTTTATCATGAAGGGCGGCAATCCCATACAGGAGATGGTTACCAGATTCACCATCATCACGGAGTTGGAGTCACTCAGTACGGTATGCTCTTTTGAAGAACCAGTCGATATAGATGATTGGTGGAATTTGTGAACCAAGTTTTGTTGTTGGTTTACCACTTCTTATATACCACATGTATATGGTTTTCTTGTATGATATAAGTAGATTCAGTACTTCAATCCATAAAAGGACATGCATTATCTCCGGAATCCCTTTGAACAACTAAAGTATCCATACATGCGCAAATATATGTTAAGCAGGCCCAAAAAAGAATCCATTTCTCATATTAAGTGATTCTAAAACATGGCAAGAAGCATCCATAACATATCCAGAATGGAACGCAAGATTAAAGGCATATTTTGCATTTTTTTTTTTGAAAATCCATATTTGCAAAATCTCTCCACCATGGGGATCAATACAAAACATAGATCATTAGCATATTGTCTTTTCCATAAGTCTCATGTTGAAAGAATACAAGTATAAAGGTACCCATGCAGGTACTACGAAGGCTAACAGAAGTAATCATAAGTAAATCCATTTCACCTGAGAGCTTGTAAGAATGCAAGCTACAGTGGGAAGTCGTTTCTGCCCTAACCACTAGTTTTCACTCACTACTATCTCATTCTTCACATTCACTATCCACAAAATTCATCCTTGTATGTTGAGGTTAAAGTTTTGTCCCACTTGGCCAAGCTAGAGGAATTTACACAAGCGTAGTGCTTCTCTTCTTTATCTGATATACCGTAAATACAAACATACTGCTCTTAACCATAGCATACTTACTGAAATTGAGAGGAAAAAAAGACATGCAAGGGGTATACACACTTACATAATGTAGAAAGAAGCTTTGATGTGATTTGCAACACTTCAACTCTAGTGGTTTGCTAAACAACAAAATGCACTTCAATGTAGAGCACAAGCTGCAGAAGTAAAGAGTCCAGACATAAAGGCCCAGCAATATCAACTAGATAGCAGAAACAAACTAATTGATCAGACTGAAGATGAAGCTTACTAGATAGTCCTGGTGCATTAAACAGAATAAACAAAGCAAGAAATCCCAAATACCTATTTGGACAGATCAGTATCAGATACACAGTAGCACACTTTGTGAGCTGCAATATCCTCATACCCACCGTGTAGGACAGATATTTTAAAGGATATCGAACATAGAAATACCCTTTAAACAGTAGAAGTATCCAAAGTTTCAGCTGCAGACGTCTCAGATAGACCTGATCTCAACCATTGAAGCTTTTAAGCCATGAGAACCCCATGAAGACGTCATTTCCAGCAAGCTAGATAACAATCCCAGTGTCATCTTTCTATTGCAATACTTATCTTCTTTTCTTTTTCTTCTTCCTTAAAGCATTTAACTTTTCCTTCATGATTGTCAATCTTTCACATAATGCTTGGGTATTTGAATATTCATCTGCCAGTCCTCTCTCCTGCAGATCATTTAGAAGACTTTCACCCTTTGCAAGATCATTCCGAGAACAAAATGCATTGAGAAGAACCGTGAAGGTAGTAGTATTAGGACACATGCCCCTCTCTTTCAGCTCCTCATAGAGATCATATGCATCATCAATATAACCACCAGCACAAAGACCAGTTATGAGGACATTGTAAGCAATAACATCTGGCTTTGCACCATGAAGCTCCATTGTAGTTTTCAATTTTAAGGCCTCAAAAACCTTAGAACTTTTGCAAAGTCCATGCATAACAGATGTGAATGTGGCAACAGTTGGAAGTAGATGCACCCGTAGCATACATTCTAGTACCAGCATTGCTTCCTCCATCTTTCCACGATGCACAAGCCCCCTTATAATTGCACCCTCAGCTATAGTACGGGAGCTAACACCTAACAACTCCATTTCGTCTTTTAGTTTGAATGCTCCTTTTACATCTCCAACCTTACACATATTAGTGATTAAATTGCAGTATTGTCTGTCAACTGGGACAAAACACTCTTCGATCATTTTATGCAAGAGACGACGTGAATTTTGGAGGTCTAATGTTCTTTTTAGTCCCTTAAATATCGAATTGTAAGTGTCTCCATCGGGAGAAACACCTAAGGTAGTCATTAGAGAAAATAGGTCAAAAGCCTTCTTCATCTCACCCCTATCACAATATTTACTAATAATCATGTTGAATGTGAATTTATCTGCTACTATTCCCCTCAAGATCATCTTTATCATAAATTTAACCCCAATATCCAGCAGACTCGACTCACAGAATCCAAGAGTCACATAATGGCATGTCAATTTATCTGGAGTGAAACCTTTTTCTCTAAGTGACTGATATAACTTAGAGCACTCAGATATGTTCTTCTGCCTCGAATAACATCGTAATAGAATATTATATGTAACCAAGGAAGGCATTTCACTTCCCTCTCTCATTTTAGAAAAGAAACTACTCATCTTATCAATTTGTCCATGTTTTGAGTAACCATCCATCACCACATTTAGTGCCACAGTATCTGGGATAAGACCTTTCCATGTCATCTCATCAAAGAAGTAACTGGCAACTTTAGGCAAGCCACTCTTGAAAAGGCCATCAATAATACATGTATACATGACCCGGTTTGAAGAGGAGTCTCCTCTACTCAATGCTCTTTCCAACAGAAGAATTGCAATGACCAACTTATCCTTCCCACACAAACCAGCCAGGAGACTGGCGTAGGTATGACTATCAGGGAGAACATTAATCTCAACCATCTCGTCGATAAGGATTAGTGCCATGTGGAAGTGGCCTAACTTACAGATCTCCGCCAGCAATGAGTTGTAGACAACAACATCTGTTGCACAGCAACTTCCACGGAGCCTATCAAATAATCCAAGTGCCTCTGTAAGGTTTCCTCCTCTGCATATTCCCTTTAGTAAGCTTGCATGGGTGTAAAAGCTGGGCTGTCTACCCAAGCTAATCATTTCATCAAAACAGGATAATGCTTTTAACCCTTCACCTACATTTGCGTAGCAATCAATAACAGAAGTAAAAGCAGCAGAATTGGGAACAAGACCAATCTTATGCATGTGACGCATGAAATCCTCTGCCTCTCTTACTCTTCCACCTGTACAGAGAGAAGATATCAGTGAGTTGCATATGAAAGCATCAGGACTATGGCCTGTTTTGTGCATCATTGCATAGACTCTCATTGCTTTTAGGACATCTTGTTGCTTGCAGAAGTTGTAGATCAAAGTAGAGTAAACTACATCATTTGGGAAAACTCCAAACTTGTACATCCTACATAATATTTCCATTGCTGTATTTAGCATTCCAGCTTTACAAAATCCATTTAGAAGTACCGAGTATGCAACAACATCAAGACATATAGCACTCTCAAACATATCCTCAAGTAACGGTACAACTTCTCCTAGTGACCCTGTTTTGCATATCCCTTCTAATAACATTGTATACGCATGCTGATTGAGAGATAATCCGCTCAGCTTCATCTTCTTGATGATATCTCTTGCAGAATCCAATAAGCCATGCTTGCAGAAACCATTCAAGAGAGCCCCATAACTAACGTCATTGGGCCGTAGACCTCTTGTTTCCATTTCAGTCAGCATTTCTTGAGCCTCTTTAAGGTTGCCTGCTCGACATTGCCCATCAATCAAAGCATTGAAAGTGATATAATTTGGTAAAAGATTTAGCTTCAACATCTCATGAAAAATCTTCATTGCAGCGTCAATCTTCCCCTCTTTCACAAACCCGTTAATAAGAGTATTATAGGTAATATGATTTGGAACAACCAATCTCTTCCTCATCTTCCTCAATATTAAATAGCCCCTAGCACTCCTATTCTTCCTGCATAAGTCATCTATAAACATATTGTAAGTACAAACATCAGCTTCAAGACCCTTGGAATTCATGCAATCAACCAGTTCTAAAGCTGCTTTATACCTCCCCTTCTTGCAATACCAATTAAGCAAAGTATTATAAGTAACCACATCAGGGTTATAACCACTCTCTGCCATCTTTGCAAGCAAACAATTTGCTCTCTCTACTTTCCCTTCGGCACAAAGAACTTGTAAAAGTATATTGAATGTACCAACATTGGGGCAAATACGTTTAGCAAGCATTTCTTTGAAAAATGACCATATGGACTCAACATTTTGCTGCTTCCCCATTGCTGCTAGGAGCATATTGCAAGTGTAAACCGATGGTTTAAATGCTCGAGACCTCATCAAATTGAATATCTGAAGAGCATCTTGAAGTTTACCTTTTCTCACATAAACCCTAATTAAGATGTCAAAAACCGAAGGGTTTGAACTGCAAACGCGATATGTATCCATAAGAGCACCAAAAACAGAACTTGGCCCAACACCCATGTCAGATAAATTCCCCAAAATTGACTTAACGTAGTCATGCATTCTAGCTCTAACGAGTATGTGAGTCGTGATACCATACATATGAAGAATATGACTGAACTCCAAACCAGGTTGCTTAATAAACCAATTCAAGAATTTCAAAGCCAATTTCCCATGCACTGGCCTGAGTGAAGCCATTTTATAGCACATATGATTGAGTGAACCCCAGCGGTCCAGAGTAAGAACAGTGTAAATGCTCTTCTCCACTTCTTCATCTGTTCACACATATAAAAAAACATCGATGAAACTAGATGATTTCTTTTTGCTTTGCCTAAACCTTGATTAAGGAAAGTAAGTAAGAAAGAAAGAAAAAAAATGAAGAGTACTTGCTGGCTTAGAGCTCACAGGATAATAATTCCGCGCGCAGACCTTTCGGAGGTGCTTAGTGAACTCCATTTGAGAGAAAGCCCTGGCCGTTCCGGCACTGAACTGCGGACGCATAGCAGATGCTTATTCCTGGTGTCTTTTTTGAGAAATTTGAGCGAGGGGGTGACAGACAAAAGGGCAAGTCAAATCTTAAGGATCAAAATTATAATTTTTTAATAAATATAATATAGTACAAAAGGAGGAGGTAAAAATATGATGTTGAAAATTGAATAAATTTAAAAAACATAAAATTATTTTAACTGCACATCATCGATTACTTTTTATTTCATTTTTTTCAATACACTTTCTCATTTTAAAATTTCTCTCAAAAAATAATACAGTAACTTGAAGATAATTCACAATAAATCTATTTTTTTTTATTTTTCTTGTTGATTCACTCTCTTCGTCTTCTTCATTGTCGTCTTCTTAGTAAATGAAAAAAAATATTTTTTCATTTTGTTAGGATTTTAGGCAGCATTTTAAAAATGAAAATTTTGTTTTAAGTTTAAAAAAATAAAAGAAAAAAGCATGGACGTAAAAATAGGAATATAGGTTAAGAAATAAAAGAGGATGATATATTTCTTTTTTGCATGTCCTAACAAATACTCGAAATATTACTTTTTGCCCTGATATGGTATTATTATGAATTTTTACAAAAATTGTTATTTTGTTGGCCTAATATGGTATATTGTTATGAATTTTTACATATTTAGTTATTTAGTTGCCTTGGTATGGTTTATAATTTCTACATATTTTTATTTTTGTAAATAACAAATATATGATGTGTGCTGTTGTTGTTATTGTTTTGGTCGATTTTTAATGGTTGGGTTGTTGTTCTTAAAAAATGTGTTGTTGTTACAGAACTTAAGCACATATGTGATTGAATCGCACATATATAGTTGAAGTTATTTTGAAACTAGTGCATAATTGATACAATAATTGTTAAAATTAGTTCAACAATTGTAAAACAATTGTTAAAATTTTGGTTCAACAATTGTTAAAATTGGTTTAACAATTGTTAAAATAACTACTGAATAATAATTGCTAAAACTAGTTCAACAATAAAATGTGTTAACAATTTGATATTGCTTTAGCAATTCAGTGTTTTAATTTGTTTTTTTCTACTTTAATTTATTTTTTTCTATTTGTTTTGAATGTTAATTGATGGCTTCTTATTTTATATCATATGATGTAGACAAATGGCCCCAAAAAAAAGGAAGACAGCGACAGAAGCCCCAGTAGATGAAAATGGAGATAGAGTTAGAGATGAAAATATCCCTATTACTGCAGCCCCAGCAACTAAAAGATCCAAAAAGCAAAAAGTTAAGATACAAAGGCAAAAAGAAGCAAAAGAAGCCTCCAAAAGAAATAATACCAGCAAACTGTCAGCACTTGCTGAACATGCTAGTATTATGTAACGACCTAAAAAAAAA
>JAOTQJ010000011.1:5849595-5861093 GCA_025642045.1 Solanum sejunctum | reverse complement strand
ATAGTTACAGGT
This sequence comes from Solanum sejunctum, assembly GCA_025642045.1. NCBI lineage: Eukaryota > Viridiplantae > Streptophyta > Magnoliopsida > Solanales > Solanaceae > Solanum > Solanum sejunctum. Next base: position 5,861,081 of record JAOTQJ010000011.1, on the reverse strand, counting down.
TGGTTCTCCCGAGCCTCATCGGCAGCGGGTGCCAGTCCGCCCTATCGGGACTTGGGGCGTGACACATAGTCACTAGCCTAGTCTTTCGCTTCGGAATCCTCGGCTTTAATTGACCTAGCTTTGTGCATACATGAGTTGACACATTGCAGAAGAGTATAGAGGAGCATGTTTGCTCTGATACCAAGTGAGACGGACCTGGAGCCCGGTGCGCGTCCGCAGCGCCGCTCCGGCGCCCGAGGCATCCCATACCACCCCGGACCGGCCCGCACATATATTGCGCCAGCTGGTTTCGCCCTGCCATGGGCTTATCAGGGAAGTGACAATAGCTCCCAACCAGTTGTGCCGTCGTATGCTTCAGCTTCCTTCATAGTTATGTCCAAGACAAGCGACAAGCGACAAGCTCCCCCAAACTTAATTGGGTCCGCATGCCTAACTCGGCCAAGCCAATACGCAACTAAGGCAGAACGCCTTCCCGCTGGAGCTACTTCCCTTACCCGAGGCAGTTTGATGCCAGCCGTACGTACGCTTTTGGTGCCTTTATAAAGGCACCCATGGTTACGCCTCTAAGGCCGTAACAATGAGCATATATATAGGTCATAGCCAGTTAGGGGGGATGATAGGTTAGCTCAATGGGTCGTGCTCCCCTCTCTCCTCCATAGTAGGTAGTTACAGAAGCATAGTTAAGGGCCACATTCCAAACCCTAAAAGAAATATTAGAAATTATTGTTTTCCTAGCAAAAATAGTTCCTGAACTATTTTATATATGTATAATTTATACCTGTATTAATTATTCCATATCATTGATAATATAAAATAATATAATAACAACAATAATAATATATTCAATAGAATTTTACAAGTGGAGTTTGGAGAGGATAAAATATACACACACCTTACTACTACCTCATAGAGATAGAGAAACTGTTTTTCCGAAAGATCCTTGTCAGAAAAATATCAAGTCCCCAAAACAGAAGAAACTAGAGTTGAAACAAGGAGAAAAGAAAAAGGAGAAAAAATCGTCTAAAATGAAAAGCAAATGATAATATAAAAATACAATAGAAGTAACAAGTATAAGTCGGGAAAAAAAACACAAGATAAAAGGACACGACTAGTCCTACTATCCTACTAAAATGTTAGGCGAGACATCAACCTACCCCTACTAGCCTATTAGCCTGCTATCCTAATATACGACCTCCACTTATTTTTATCTAAGGTCATATCCCCAATGAGATGAAGTTTCGTCATATCCTTCTGATCACCTCCCCTCAATACTTCTTCGGTCTACCTCTACTCCTTCGAGTAATCCCTAAATCCAATCTCGTACACTTCCTAACCAAAACATCGATACTTCTTCTCTACACATATCCAAACCATCTCAATCTCGCTTCCATTATCTTATCAGCCACATAGACCAACTCTAACTTCTCGCAAATGGCTTCATTCCTAATCTTATTACTCTCGGTATGTCCACACATCCATCTCAACATCCTCATCTCCTTCATCTTCTAAACATAAACATGTCTGTTTTTTATTGGCCAGTACTTCATCTCATACAACAAAGATAATCTAACCATCATTCTGTAAAACTTACCTTTAAGTTCAAGTGGTATTTCTTTTCACACAGAACTCTAGAGGCCAGCCTCCATTTCATCCATGCAGCCCCAATATGATGATATAAAATAATATAGAATTTAAATTTTAACCAAAAATTAAATAAAATTATATATCATAATTATTTTCCTTATACATTGCATCAATGAATCCATATATTAATTAATTTTTTTATCCTAATTTATGTGATTTAACATAAAATTAAAAAAAATACCTAGATTTTAAGATTTATGAGCTAACTATTTTTAATATTTTAATGATTTGTAGAATTATAATCGTGTTTTCAACGATAAAGAAAGGTTCAAATTATTTTTTGGGACAACCTCTTTGTTAAGGGTTGGGTTATCAAGAAGAGATATTGGAAGCTGTCCTTCCTCTCTTGAGTACAATTGGTTCAATTTCTTCTGATACACTCATGGAATTGTTGAATATTCCGGCGTGTTCCTTCCTCTCCGGCCATACATATACAATTATGCCCTCATTACTTTCAGGTCGAATACTCCATTTTCGGAAGCTCTCTGCATCTGCAACTTCTTCTTCTTCTGAGGAATCATATTCCACTAAACAAGTGAAATTTGCAAAGAAAATCAGCCAAAATTCAGCAACTTCTGTTCGCCATGCAGGTAAATTCTACTGGCAAAAATGTCTAAGCTGCTTTCATTTGTCCAATTTGCAGGTTATTTACTTGTTTGCTATGTTAGCCAAACTAGAGTTAATGCGATTTTTACCGTCAGTTTTAAATCCTCATAACTAACTTCAAGCTTCTGCTTCGTGTCTAGATTCTGGCAGCCTTCTAAGGAAATCCCAGAAGTTGAATTTGGATGTTTCTCCTCATAGAGCTGGTAATTTTTCAAAATTTTAAAGTAATTTTGTTTTATATTTAAGTTACTTCTTTTTTTTTTATTAAAGTATCAGTATCTTCTTCACGTCTAGTGTGTGTATTTTACAGTGTCTGCGGTTAGATTGATGCGTATAGAGCTTGGTGGTGCATTTGCTGATCTTCTTAATGAGCAAGGGAAGGGTTCAGGGGATAATGAAATGGGATATGTTGAAAGAACTCTTGGGTTTCGCACTCGTCACTTAGACGATAGAGATTTAAGACTGGTTTCTTTCTTTTGCCTTTGTTTCACCATTACCATGTCATTTTGTTGTCGTTTGAATTCACTTCTACAATATCAAAGCACTCTTCCTCATGGATTTCTTGAAATATTTATATTGTAGGTCACGGAGGTTGTTGGAGGTACCATTCGCTGGAGAAGATATCTTGATCACTTGATTCTTTCGTTATGCCATGATGAGCGTACGTTCAGAAGCATGGAACCTCTTCTACTACAGGTATAATTGCCACTCGTTCTGGGTTCTTTATATTTAGAGCATAAGGTGGAGCATAACATTTTGTTGCCATAGTTTGAGTATTGGAGAACCTTTTAAATAGTATCTATTTGAAGTTAATATTTAAGTACGAAACATAAAGGAGAACTCATGAATTTGATGGTTTAATTGTTATAGGCCCCTTCAAAATAGCATTGATATGTTATTATTAAAAGAAAAAAAGAAAATGAGTACCATGAGGGAGTTTCTTTGTGAAGCAATATTACATTGGCAAGTACGCCTTTTAAGAAATTTTGAGTTGTATTAACCATCTAGAACCAAAATTAGTGTAAATGAGTGATGATGATAGAATAAAATCTTCAATTTACTCTATGTTTTCTTAGTCTTAACAATGGTTGGTATACATGCTGGTTGATGAGGTTTTGTCAAGCATAATGTTATTGCAGTGTAGAAGGCCATTGCGCAAGAATGATTTGCTTGGTGTGCGTTCTTAGGTCATAGTCAACAAGGTTATCACTCCAAATAGGGTATAGATTATCAGTGCATTTATCTTCTATTTTGAAATTAATAGGGATAAATGTTAAAAACTAAAATAATGTCCGAGGAAAATCCATCATGAGGTGTATGCTCAATTCTAAAGAAATCGCATCTCTGAGGCTAAAATGCTGATGTTATTTGGCGGTCTATCCTATTAATTGGTGCTGACTTTTCAACGTTCTGTGAGTTAAGCACTTCATCTCTATGGACCTTGGCATGCACTGAAGAGTTTTAAATTGATTGGACCATTGAATGTGTCGGACCTGAAAGTTTCCTCTTACTTGCCTTCTGTGTTTTGTCATTTTAACTTTAGAATTTTGCTTGGTCATTTATAATCCCTCAACTGATTTTTTTGCTTTGAAAATGTTGTTAGATTCTTCGAATTGGTTTCTATGAGATCACCAAGTTAGACATGCCACCTTATGCTGTTGTAGATGAGGTACATTTCTCTTGTTACTTTGGTCTATAATGGCCGTTCTCTTTTTACTAAGTTATTTGATGAAAGCTGATCTGAAGTCCGTCAAGAAAGATAGATGTGATTTTATATTCTGTTGAACCTAGAAATGAAGCTGATGGTATAACCAGGTATTGCCTTTGAGCTTTCAGTAGAGCCTTTGCTTGCTGTATTTTTGAATGAAGTGAGGGAAAAGGAAAGGAAAGATAAGATGCTTGATGACAGATGAGGTTGGTCTAGTGGCAAGAGCACTTCACTTTCAATCAAAAGGTTGGAAATTTGAGTAACAAGAGGAGAAAATTGGAAAAAACCACTATGGACCCCTGGGCTGTGGGTGGTGGGATTTGTGGGGAATGGGGGTTCACCATGAAAAAAAAGATGTTCGATATTTTGGTAGTCTTTCCTTATCTCTTATGCTAGAGAGAAATTACTATGCAGCCTGAAGCTTACACCTGTTTTTGTGTATTTAAATTGGATACCTGGCGCTATATTAGAAAATGACTCGAGTAAAATTTACATTGCAGTAGCATCCATTGAACATCCTAGGATGGAAAAGGATAAATTCATAACATCATTTGTGCACCTCGTATCTTTTGGAGAATAATCATTATCTCTTTATTGTTTTATTTGATAAGTGAGGTGAACATTTCTTTTCTGCAAAGTAATGTAGTGTACTTCTTTTGGATGTTTAAATCTAACTGCAGAGTGTAAGGCTTGCAAAGGTTGCTCTTAGACCAGGTGCTGGTAACTTTGTTAATGGGATTCTCAGGAAACTAGCTGTCCTTAAGGTATGTCTATTTTTCCTTCAGCATATAGGATCTGACATTAAGGAATTGACTGGTTCCCTGATTCTTTTCATGCCTGCAGGAGAGTGATTCCCTTCCGGTAGTGAAAGTGGATGGTGATGATCGCCAGCAAGCACGTGGTCTTGCCACTCTTTACTCTCATCCAGTTGTATGGTTGATCTGTTTCTTCTTTAAATCTTTTTCTTAGAGAATTCAGGTCTGATATTATAGCAACATGTCCCGTACATCCATGGTTGTGTCAAATAGATTTTCTAGTCGAAATTCTATTTTTTCATTGCTATATATTTCTTTATCCGAACCGTGAGATTCTCTTTTGATGTATCTTTCTGATTGGAGATAAAATATTGCTTGGGTGAAATACTGTGAATTTAGCTTAAGTTCTCGCTTGTCTTGGTGTGAACTTGTCAAAATGACCCTTATTTTGTTGCATGATTCAGGATCTCATGATACTCCAATTATGTGGTTATCTTATCAGAGGCATCTTTTTCACTATGCTTTAGAACTCCACAGATTATAGTATGCTAAGCATAGACAAACAGGACTAAAATTTGTATGACTATCTTTTCACATCTCTCAATCTTTCTTCTATTGATGGCTTTCCTATGTTTTCTAGTGGATGGTAAGAAGATGGACAAAGTATTTTGGACAGGACGAAGCTATTAAGCTAATGATATGGAACAACAGCTATCCCAGTTTCAGTCTAAGGTATATGATGAAACTTCTCTTTCCTCTCTTACCCTTTCTCTAGATGATAGTGTGACAGTTCTGTGTTCAAATCATTTTAACAAAACTAGGGCAAATACTGGGAAAGGTTTGACAGGGGGTGATCTCGTCTCAAGGCTTAAAATGTTGAAGGTGAGATTTAGATGCCTTTGTTCCTTGCTGATAATAAAATCTGAGGATCACTTGTAGACTCACTCTCTGATAATGAACCTTATCCAAACTCTTAAGTTTTGAATGTCTAGTTGGCCAAAAAGAGGCAAATCGATATCATCCATCACTAGTTAAGATTCAAGGATTTGAAATAGAAGTCCATCATAATGGAATCTTCTTCTGTTTTTTACAAAATAGGATGAGTGTCCTAAACACTAAGTGAGACCATCATATTAAATTTTCTGAATTATGCTGCAGCATTCTGCAATTGTTTCATGTATTACAATGATTCATTGTCTCCTTTCTTGAACTTCAGGTTCCACATGAGCCTTCTCTATACTTGGACGATTTTGTTCGTCTAAAAACTGGAATGCAGGTATGACTCCAAAAACCTTGATTAGATCTTCAAAGTGTGCTTACTATACGTCCATATTTTGGGGCACCGTGGGTGAAGTGGAGGCTTGCCTTTGGAGTATTATGTGATAAGAAGATACCAGATAAGTTTTACTGAATGGTGGTTAGACCGTTATTGCTATATGGGGTGGAGTGCTGGTTAGTCAAAAACTCACTTATTTAGAAGGTGCAGGTTGTGGAGACGAGGATGTTGAGATGGATGTGTAGTCATACCAGGGGTGATCTTAGAAATGAGACTATTCGGGAGAAGTTAGGGGTGACAGCTGTGGCTGACAAGATGAGGGAAGCGAGACTACGGTGGTTTGGGCATGTGCAGGGAAGGAGTACCGATGCTCCGGTTAGGAGATGCGAGAGGTTGGATTTAGGGGTTACGCGGAGTGATAGAGGTAGACCGAAAAAATATAAGGGGGAGATGATTAGATAGGATATGACGAAATTTCATCTCATTGAGGAATATGACCTTGGATAGAAAGGAACGAAGGTTGCGTTAGTGGTGTAGTAGGTTAATAGGCTAGTAGGGGTAGGATGATGTCTGGCCTTGTGATATAGTAGGTTAATAAGTTTAGTCGTGTCTTTATATCTTGTGTTGTCACTGTCTGGTTTATATTTGTTACTTTTGTTGTATTTATATACTATTATTTGCTTTCCACTTTAGTCGTTTTTCTTTTCCTTTTTTCATATCTAGTATCTTTTGCTTATGGGGCTTGATATTTTTGAGACGAGGGTCTTCCATAACCTCTCTATTTCTATGAGGTAGTGGTAGGGTTTTCGTACATTTTACCCTCCGCAGACCCCACTTGTAGGATTCCACTGGGTATGTTGTTGTTGTTGATATGTCACATTTATTGATCGACTTTTAGTTACTTATCAAGAAAGAGACCGGAATGCGTGTCCGTTACTTTTTAGTCCTCAAAATTATTACAGAGACTTGATTTAAAGGTAGTGTCAACTGTTGTCATGTGCGGGACAGCCTAGTAAAAAGGATCCTTCACCTCTTAGGCTCTAACAAAGAGGTTGGCGGTTTGACTCACCAAACGAACAAATTGGGAAAAGGGCCACCTTTGATTGTTGAGTGGAGGGGTTTGTTAGGTGGGGTTTACCAGATCAAAGAAATAGAAAAGCTAATCTCAACTGTTTCTGCTATGTTACTGATTCTTGTTATGGACAAAGTCAGCTGGAAGAAATGGAAAGAGGATATCACTTAATGTGGAGCTGTAGATGACACCAAATCATGTTGATTGGAAGTATTCTCATGTATTTTTATGTCTTTTAAAAGTTTGACCTGGTTTTAAATTTAGCTTCGTATACGCAATTGATGTATTTTGCAGCTCAGTTTTGACTTTTTGAAGTCTCTTTTTTCAGAATGTTATACAGGCTGGGTTACTAAACGAAGGCTTCTGTGCAGTCCAGGATGAAAGTGCTGGTAATCTCCTTATAGAACTCAAAATGTGGAGTATGGGGAGTTACAATAAATGTGTAGTTGAGTATGTTGCAAGAGATTCCTTCTTGCATTTTCAGTTATCTCTTGACCCTGCCTTTGCATAACTATTCTTTCAGCGGGCAGGGGGAAGGACGTGGGTGGGTTAATTTCAGTCTAACAAAGCTCTATAAACAAAGCTGTTTTCATATGTTCCCCAAATCAACATGATTAAGGAAGGAGATTCGGCTTTCTTTTGGATATCTTGGAGCACACATGTCTATATCCCAAGGATCATAATCTAGAAATTGAGCTATTCCTCACAAGGATGTTCAGACATCAATTAACCGTATTACGTATCATCATGAAGAAAAATAAAATATCCTCTTTTCTTTCCATTTATTAGTAATTTTCTATTATTATTTGCTTAATTTGAGGGTGTCTCCACTTCCTTTCACAAGTTCTATAAAGCGGCAACTAGTGTCCAGTTACTGGAAAAATGGATTGGCATTTTGTTGGTTTTTGACTTGTACTGTATATCATTTTACAAATGTGATGGCCTTGTTGAGATAATGCATTTATTGATACTTGACTTTGAAACCTGTAAAAATATCATATATAGTGAAAAATGATTTGAGTTCATTCCCATGACAACCCTAATTACTGCAGGATTAGTAGTCTCTATTGTTGATCCACAGCCTGGTGAGAACATTATTGATTGTTGTGCTGCTCCAGGAGGGAAAACCTTGTTCATGGCATCCCGTTTGAATGGCCAAGGTAACCTTCATACAAACTTTGCTCCTCAGAGCTGACGGCTGAAAGCTTTTACAGCACAACTTACATGGAAAAATATTGCTCTTTTACATATTTTGGGAGCTAATAAAGGCAAGATGTATTCTCACAGGAGCATAGCACATGCAGAAATTAAATTTGTGTATTCAAAATTGAAATAAAACATAGGTAGAAATGCCTATCCTGGAAAAGTACATAATCATGATGTCTTGTAAACAAGCAACATGTTCCCCTGTCCATTACTACAACAAGACTTAACCTCAGTCCCAGACAAGCTGGGTCCCATCATATATTGTTGTCTAAAAGTAACTCAATCAAAAGGTAACAGGTCCAATGCCTGGTAATGTCTATTTTTTCTTTTGAGAGTTTCAGAATGAAGAGGGCTGGCCGTATTTTCTTGTTTAACAACTGGATAGAGTCTGTTTTTTGCTATTGATACTGGTCCAACGCTTTGTTAAAACATCACATATTGTTAGCATTTTCAGTGGCTATTGTCGCATAGTTTTTGTCTAGCACTTCTGGTCAGTAACCTTTTCTTGCGTATTAGAGTTGTGTTTGTTGACTCTTTAACACTATGCTTTAGTGCTTTACTTGTTTGTCAGGTAAATTATTTGCTATTGACGTAAATGAAGGTCGATTGCGGATACTTCGAGAGACAGCCAAGTTGCACCAAGTTGTTGATGTTATCAGTACTATCCATTCTGATCTTCGAACTTTTTCTGTAAGAACTTGCAAGTTCTAACAAAAACACATGGTAATTTATTGTCCAACTGCTGATCCCTGCTTTAACTTTTAATAGACGGATAAAGTTATAGAATGGGATAAAGTTCTACTGGATGCACCTTGTTCGGGGCTTGGTGTTCTTTCAAAGGTATTTCTGTTCAAAGATGTATACAATTTTTATAGTTTGGTATAAGCTTGATGGTCTAAATGTTTTTGGTCCTTTATTCCTCTTTCTTCTTTTGTCACATTCACTCTTCTTGCTAGTTGCTTCTATGGTTTCATCCTTCTTAAGCCAGAAGTGGTAGTATGGTTGGGACATTTGAAATGTGTATTTCCTCTTTGTTTTGAGAAAGCGAGCAGATTTGCGTTGGAATAGGAGACTGGAAGACATGGAGCAACTTAAACATTTACAGGATGAGCTTCTCGATTCAGCTTCCAGGTAAAATTAACACTTCTTACTTCATAATATAAGTGTAATCTTGACCGGAAAAGAGACTCGTTGAGGATCGAATCAGGCCGAAGAAGAAGAAGAAAAAAGGCCGACAGATCAATCCGAGCAGGTCCTTGGAGATTTAAGAACAGGTACACCTTTTGACCCCAAATTATCTTAAATACTAACTGCAAGCCTGAGAACTTATTACAAAGATATGTTATGAACATGATAAAAATAGAGTTTAAAAAGGAAGATAAACAGTATCATTTAGTTGGTATTGTTAATGGAAAATTAGCAATAATTTTAATAGACACAGGAGCTTGTATGAGTCATATAAGCACAGATTTAGTAGAAGAGACATACGAAATGAAAGAAGTTGTTTACTACGATTATTTCAATACGAAACATGTCTGTGATAAATTGTCTATGGTTCATATGGTCCTCGAAGAAGACTGCATAATCAATATGGAGATGCTTGTCGATGGACTTGAAAAGAAACAGGAAGTCTTATTGGGAAACGATTTTCTTAATCAGTTTCACTATAAGATTGAAAACAATTTTATTTCTCTTGAAAAGAATAGAATTACGGTAGAGATACCAAGGATGAAACTTAGCTGTCACCAGCTGAAAGATAAAATAAATTAATGGAAGAACAAGATTTTACTGAGATAGAAAATATTGACGAACAAGGGTTTTATCAGGCAGATATTCTGCTGGATACCAAGCTTGTCAATAAGGTAAAAAATAAAGGTATTTTAGATATTAAAGAAAGCGAAGGAACGTCTAATTCGGTCCTTGGCAGATTTAATAGGAAAAATATTCTTTACTACGGATTGATGCAGGGAGAAGTACCTGTTAAGATTGAACAGGCAACAGCCAATTTCCAGGCACCGTTAGTTCAATCAAGACAGATAGAGAAAAGACTGAAGGAGATTAAGAATGAAGAACATAGGCAGAAAATCGGTTATATTCATGTGAATACGATACAGGTAATTATTCGCTCCACGTTTCGTGAAGGAATAAAAACCCCAGTGTCGGTCAAGATCATGGATAACAGAATTATGCCAAAAGAATATACTGTGTTAGGAGAAATTGATGGAGATCTTGGATATACAGCAATTAAGTTTTGTGTGTCCTTACAATTTCCAATATCTCTTTTAACAAAAAAGATCAATAATTGCATCGCTATTACATGCGATTTCAAAGAAAAAGGTTTGATGGAAAAAGGTGATATTCCGTTAATTATCTGTTATAGAATTGCTTATGCACTTAGTAATTCGTGTTTAAGTCTAAACTATCAGCATAAAGAACGGATATATACTGATAAGCTCTTTACAGAGACTAGTACTATGATCAAGAGAGATGAAGTACAAAAGAATTTCCTACAGGAACATAGATCCAAAAGATTCATAGAAGCAGACTATAGGAGTTTACTGCCTACTATTGCTAGTAGTAGTAGTACCTCTATAGAAAGACCAGTAAGTCGAAAGACCTTATACACAGAGGATGAAGTAGAAAGACTTTCAGGTCAGGTAGCTAAGCTAAATGAGGTGGTCACCAACCTAGAAAGAAAGATCTAATGGAAGAGAGACCCAGTTATAAGAGAGGTAAGTATAAAACTTATCGAAGAAAGTACCAAGCCCTGAGGGAAACCTCGAAGGAAGATATTGAAGGATTGTCAGGAGACCTCAAGGAATTTAGGGAAAGGATTCATACGTATAATCCTAGCCAATATAAGTCAAAGGTTTTAGAGAATATTCAAGCACTTATAGATTGCCTAGAAAAGGCCAAGACTAGGTTTAAGAAGGAACCTTTAGAGCAAAGAGTAAAGTGGTTAGAAGAAAAGATTCAAGAACTAGAAAACACTAGTTCCCAGATAATTTCTACTAACATAGATGATGTTTTTCATGATGACATATTTGGGAATTCAGGATTTTAATGGATTCAGAAGAAGAGGAAATCTTGAGCAATTTCACTCGACCAAAGATTAAGGTAAAAAGAAGTCCAAAAACTGTGCAGTTCCGCAAGGCTAAAGGTACAGTATGGCAAAGAATTAGACAAGGGTGTTCAACCCTGAAGAAAAAGAAAAGACTC
>JAOTQJ010000011.1:5836667-5849495 GCA_025642045.1 Solanum sejunctum | reverse complement strand
GAGTCTTTTCTTTTTCTTCAGGGTTGAACACCCTTGTCTAATTCTTTGCCATACTGTACCTTTAGCCTTGCGGAACTTAAAGTGTAATCTTGACCGGAATTACTGTTTCTAGTGGATTTTCTCTCTTAGAAATATATTGAGTAGCTTTTTCTATTAATGTTGGTGACTGGTGAGGATAATGCAAGTTCTGAAGTGGATTAAAACAAGGCAAATATGTTTATAAAGACTTCTCCTACCGAGGATAGGGAGTTGGAAAATGAGATGAATAAGCTGGGTGGTGTTTACTCAATTTGCCCGCTTTATTAAGTCGAGGCTGATTAAATTTTTCACTGCAACTACATGTGCTTACTTTCTGAAATACCTCTAGGTTGTATGCATTATGATGGAGCTACTATTTTTACACTAACATATGAGGTTCTGTTCTTTATTTCCTTTCCCCTTGTGTTTTTTTCTGCATCTGCAGGTTGGTGAAGCCAGGTGGAGTGCTAATATACAGCACATGTTCCATTGACCCAGAAGAGAATGAGGAAAGAATTGAAGCTTTTCTTTTAAGGCATCCAGTAAGAAACTCGATTGAAGCATGCTAACTGCGTCGTCTCTAGCTCTAAAGTTGCTTATTTCTTAAAAATAAGCTAAAGCATATATATTATGCTAAAACCCATTTCAGCATGAAGGAGCATGGATCTTGCTTCCTGTTGAGGCTGCAGTAAATGGGACTATATGCTTCATATAGGAAGCATGTCTACGTTTGTCAAATAACTTTCACCCAATGGAAGAAAGATGAAATATTGAGGGGAAAAAGGAAAGAGAAGAAATTGACATGTACGATATATTTTAAAATTGCTAGTGTCAACCTTACCATATCATCTTGCTTCCATGTATATTTTCTTTCATAATTCTGGCATCTTATCCTGATATTCTCCTGTCTTGATTGATCATCCCACATATTCTTTCGGGTTTCGAGAATTTTTTTTTAAGTCTAGTTTCTATTCTTGCACATTGTTCCAACTGTTACCATCATTTTCTCTTCCTGCACATTGGTTTGACTGCCATCATTTTCCTTGCAGGAATTTGACATTGATCCTGTGAACAAATATGTACCAGAGAATTTTGTTAATAGCCGAGGTTTGTATATGTCTAATCCTGTGAAGCATGAACTTGATGGAACCTTTGCAGCTCGTCTGGCCAGGTCTCAATAAATCGAGAATGAGGGGCAAAATTTTAGTATGTCGTCAAAAAGCATCTTTAGGACAGAGGGATCTTTTCCACAGATAGTGTTGCTTTTATACCTTTCCTTTCAGCATAAGATCTCCAGACCATCTCTTGTCATATATTTCTCAGGTAAGAGTGGGTCATCAGTTTAAAATTCATGAACTCTTGCTCGACTTAGTTCTTCTGTAAAGCATGCTTGGGTCAATAAATGCATTGTTAATTGTATGACCAACTCATAAATTCAAGGTGTTAGAGAGAGGCTTGAACCTAGGACCTCTACTTGCTCCATCATGTTGAATTGTGCGACCAACTCATCTAAAAGTTTAAGCCATCAGAGAAAGAGTGCACTTATACTTAATTATGTCGTTAACATGCCTAAGCTATAATTTTTTCCTTCAATAATTTCAGGTGGGTCACTCAAAGCCTTATATGCAATCCAGTCTTCGGGTTTGAGAGCTCAAAGTTCATCATCATGTGGTACATCAGTCATATAAGTTAAAAGCATACAACAGCAAGATGAAATTATCATTTTATATGGCATTCTAGTGTCCAGTTTCTGAAAGATGAGATGCAGAGGCAGCACGCTGCATTGCTCTCGTCCACGAGAATCTGAGGTGTGAAACATCTCAAATGAGCAGAACCTCGCTAGTGTTTATGGGCGTCACAAAGGAGACTGGTATGGTTCCTCATATACAAAATTTGAAGAGGCAGGATTGTCCCAGTGAAGAAGTTTTGGCTACATAAATGTACGTATTCCCAACTGTATTCCTGGACCGATTTCTTTTTTCTTGTAATCAATATTGACGTATATTGACCAGAATTTTTTTCTGTTTATTCGTGGCATTAAGATTTCGAATTAAAATACTAAACCCTACGTTGTGTTCTGAGCTTAATACTGTTTATTTTCACGATACAATAAATTTTTACTCTTAGATAATATATTGTATCCTCGACTATTTGTATCCAAAGTTCCCTTCCATTTTTTTCCCTTTTAGTTCCCTCTCTCTGTTTCTGATTTTATTTACCATTCCTTTAATTTGTTTTTCTGTTTTTTCCCATAATCTAATTCAACACACCTTTTGACCTTTTCTCCACTTGCGGCAACCCACAACCGCCACCATAGTCCTGTTTTTTGGATGCGCAGTTTGTAGTAGTCCTTTTAAATTTCTTTTTTATATAGTCATAATAATTTATTGTACCAATAGTACATCAAATCTGTTACAGTTAAAGTAAATTATAATACTCATTTGGTATGTATTATATACTGACTTTGTATCACAGCAAATTAGTTTATTTCTTCAAAAACACTAGTCAGTTCTCTATGATACCCACATGTTATATATTATGTATTAATGGGGTGTCAACAACTCATTTCTTCAAGAAAACACTTAAAGTCCTCTGGTTCCAACTTAATGTATATCATACACTGGTAGGATATGATGATAGATCATTCCTTCAGTGAAATACTATTGTAATGATTCACATTACTATTTTGTGTTTTTAGTCAATTTTTTCAGTTTTAAATTTAAAATGTTCAAATTGAGGAGATTTTTGAAATTTCTTCAAGATTTTATCGTAAGTATAAAATTCTACCTTTCTATTTGATATTTTGCATTTATATGTCGAGTATCAAATCGTTTAGTAGCATATAGATAATAAATTTTTGAGATTTTCTTTTAAAATTAAGAAACTATATTTTGATGACCTGATGTTTGATTTGAGCTGTAATACCCTATGAAAATTATTGAAACGCCCCTAAAATGTATCGTACGTGCAACGCATCTTCCAAAGCTCCAATGGGAATTTGAGGCCAGATTTGTGATCAGCGCAGAAAATCAAGTCCGAAAATAGTCTTGATCCGATTTAAGAGCAATCAGGTTGGAAAATAAAATTTCCAAATTTTGCAAAATAGTAGAAATCTGCGCTCTTGACGCGACGTGGAAGAGAGGGGCACAGAGATGCACTTATGTTTTTTTAAAAAATTTTGATGGGAATTGAACTTTTTGAAAAAAGGCAAAATGTACTGGTCCGCGCCAGGTGCATCAGCTTTTGAAGTTTTTCTTTTAATTATAGGAAGGTTATTTTGGGTATTCCCAACCAATTTTTAAGACTTAAAGCGTGTTTTAAAGGTCATTTTTAGCGAAAAGGGTTCAAACCCTATTATTTTTCTAAGCTTTCAACGGGAGTTCTGAGAGAGGAGAAGAACAAAGAGTCGAGGGTTTCATCATTCCAAGGCGAATTCTTGAAGGAAAGTTAGAAATTTGTCATCCCAGGTATGTAAAGGCTACCCATAACATGAAATTGTTTTTCCATGTGCCCAAAGTGTAGATTAAGTTATAAATTGTGAGTTGATATATCTTGAGTCTAAGTTCTTGAATACTTTCTTGGAATCTATCTTTAAATCTTATATTTTATGTTAAATTGATGATCATCATGTTTTAATGAACTATTTAATTATTATGTCATTATGCAATGACCCTATATGAATTCTCTGTTAAAGACTTTAAGAATGAACTTAGGAGTAATATCTAGAGCCTTGATTGTCTGAATGTGATAATTGATAGAGTCTGAGTCTTGAGATGAGTACTATGATGATTGAAATAGATGAAGTTAATATTCTTGAGGTTTAAATGAGATTGAGATAGAGTTTAAAAGGAAGAATTTACTTCTTGAGTTGATAGAATGATAGATGAGATGAGGTCTCTGCCTGAGAGGGGGGTTGGTTGGTTGTATAACCAGCCCGACATTGATAGACTTATGAGCATACTGAGTCTTGGGAAGAGTATTAGCATCGAAATAGGTAAGAGTGAGTCTTACTCGCACTTATTAATTCGTGTCCAGCGTAGGAGCGGATTGGACTGTGAAAGCGGATGTTTTTCTTTGCCCCACAGAGGGCTTGACAAACTTCTTTTGGGATCCCCGATAGACTCGTTTTGTAACCCGGCAAGGTACTGGACGGATGTGGCAGCGACATCTCTTTGCTATATCATCATCAAGCTCATAAGAGGTGGTTGTCCGTTATAGAAACTCCCAGATAGGTTCCTTGTTAATAGTATTCTGAGGTTGATGTGATTTGTGTGATGTCTTGATGGATAGCGATGTGATAGAGTCTTGTCCTTTACTCTGAGCTAAGGATGAGTGATTGATGACCCGATGTTATATATATAATGTTTACTTTAACCTATTTTACATACAGTATATTCCACGTACTAACGTCTCTTTGGCGCTGCATCATTTATGATGCAGATATAGATAGAGGACTTCAGCAGCCTAATCCTTGAGGTTCACGGATTTCCGACAGAGACTTGGTGAGTCTTCCCTTGCTTTCGAAGGACATGTTTATCTTTTCATTTATGTTGACTTATTTCATTAGACTATGGTAGCCATGACCTGTCATGGTAACTTCCTAGCTGATAGTTATAGAGACTTTGTAGACATAGATAGTTGATTGTTGCTATTTTTCGTTTCTTTTCTATTGAGATACTTCTTTCGTTCTTTATATATGATATGATAGTGATTGTGATAGCCCACTGATAGACTATTATTCTCTATATATCTTTCGCATATGAGTTTATTGAACGAATGGTGATGAGACTAGGTGGTTCGCTTGGAGATTAGCAATAATCTCCAAGTGCTAGTTATATCTACAGTACCCTCCCAGGACGTGACTCGAGCTTTGTTTGTAATGAAATTTCATATTTTTCTATCTTATGAGTAATTAATTTTAATTTTTTTACGACTCGATACTAGAGCTTAAGGTTGATTTGTTGACCTGATTCTTTTATGACAATTTAAGTGTCTAGAAACTCTTATACTCACCTAAATTATACAATTGATCAAATTGAGATTGTTTAAAATTTTTTAAAAAGATAAAATCATGAGTTAACTTGTTGGTCTATGTTTATGTAAGTAGAGACTATTTAACTTTTTTATGAAGTGTTACTATTTTGTTTGATTTATAAAAGAGTAAGGTTGGTCCTTTATAAATAAGACAAAAAAGGTCCTAAAATATCTTAGCAGTATTGAAAATGATATAAAAATATCATCCATCTACTTTTTAGATTTAAAATATTCTAAAATAATTATTTAATAAATAATCTGTCAAAGAGAGAGGTATTTATGAGAAGGATATTTTAAGCTTAAAAGGTGAATGAGGGATATTTTTATACTATTTTCAATACTTCAAAGACATTTTATACCCTTTTTCATAAATAAGATGATTGAGCATTTATGCAGGTATCAATTTTCATGATATGAATTTACTCATTTGGAATGAATTCATGGCTTGTGAGCATGCTTTAAAGAATATTCAACTTATCTTATTCTATATACATGATACTTGATATTTGGTCTTTCTTTATAAATTTGGCGTCATATTATAATGTTTTTGGTTGATAATTGTTACTCTATGTCATGTTTCGAGTCTACACCCTAGACGTGGTTGGCACTCAGAAACAATTTCTAGTTCCAAGCCAACCATTTGGCTTGGCTACTTACTCAGCGGAAGACTTAAACAATAGTGAAAAAAGCTGTAAAAGTAACAAGCTTGTCACGCCCAAAGTCCCGTTAAGGCGGATTGACACCCGTTGCCGATAAGGCTCGGGAGACTAACCTGTGTCCCTGTGCTTTCTACACATATTATAAGGAATTTTTACATTCGACATGCCTTTAAGAAAGTAAACAGTAATAACAAGCCAAAAGAGAATGCATATGGCTAGGCCGTTGGGGCCACATTGTCTAAAGTATAAGACATGACCATACTTTAATTTATATAATCTACAAAGCCTCTAGATAAGGAAAAATATCTGATAAGGGTCAGACAGGCCCCGCCTTGACTAACTATACAATATAAAAAAATATAAGCTCTAGAGATACAAAGCTCCGTAGCAACCTGGAGCTTGGTAACAACAGCTGGATATCCTGTACTCCTACTGGGAAGATCTGCTAGCACCTGTACCTACAGCATGAAATGCAAGTCCTCCTTAAGGGATGTCAGTACGAGATAATGTACTGAATATGTAAGGTAGGAAATACTATATATGAAGTAATAACTCAAATGAAACTATGCGTTGGTGTAGGATAAGAGACCACCTTTAGTTATACTATGGGATCATGTACTTTATGTTCTTTTTATTACTTTACCTTTACTGTATAACCTGTGCACAACATTAAATGACTAGTTGATCAGTGGTAAATTAATATCTGGATCAACCCTGGCTAGGCTTTTTCTTTCACCCCTTGGGCTAACTCCCGTGATAGGATTTACCCTAGCTAGGTGATTCTTCCATCCCTCGGGTTACCACCCATCAATAGGCAATATACTTTATCTTTCAATTATTTTTGAGATGATTCTTTTGGTGGTAATAATATTGGAGTTGTAGGACTGTAGATGTAGCATGTGACATGTAAATAGTCATATAAGACAATATGACAATGAAAAGAGTACGTTACACAAATAATAAAATGTGTATGAGATAAATTAACTTGTAAACTTTATTTAGCAACAAAAACCCATGTAACTTGGTAGCCATGTATGTATGTAGATTTGAAGGTGACTATGTATGAGAGCATATGAACATGTGAAAGAGTGGAGACACAGTTAATAGTCGTGTCAGAGTTGGTAAGTGCCTTTGTGTGCTAAGGAAGAATCTAAATTTCATGCCAAGTAATACGAAATTAAGTAGCCATATATACCTCGTTGTATAACCTCGCTATTACCTTGAGATAACCTTCCCTTCCTCCCAATATTTATCTACAGTATAGTAGGTGATAAGACTAGCATTAGCAGCCAATAGATACATCTTGGCAGTCCAATCTCATTAAAAAAAATACACGGGCATCAAGCGTATAATTATAAATTCGAGCATATTCTCTCAACTTTTTCGCCCCTAATTATATTTTCTAATACACATTCTCATATACGTATTATGTGCAACCTGTTTTAGTTCCCTAACAGTCTTACAACAGCCCACAAAGCACAACACATAACAATTCTACACAACATATAAATAGGCAATGTTATATCCCTTTACTACATTTCGACGTCGACAATTCCAAACCTGTTCCAACTTTAACCAACCAGCCACCACCATATATACATTCAAAATAGGTGTAGGACGTGAGACCATAGTCCTTCATCAATCGGCCCACAATTTCTACAAATAACACACTTAAGATAACACGTTAAACCTCGATTGTTTACGTATAACCAAACAGTGCAGCAACCTTTGTACATCATTACAGAACTGAAACAAATTAAGAAAAGCAACCTTCTTTAAACTTACTTAAGTTTCAGCATATAAGATAAAAGCTCCCAAATAAACAAGAAAACTATACAACAACCCTTGGACACATGCTGTCCAAAAGTTTCAGCATATACCTAATCAACATAGTCTCTTGTTTTCCATAAGAAAATCATACTAAACACATAAGTAAACTTACTTAACATTACATTCAAGATGTAGGGCTTCTTCAAGAACCCTAAAAGTCTCTTTGTGGCTGCTTTACAAGGTTAAGAAGTGTAGAGAGAAAACCTTAAGAAAATCTGATTTTTTTCACAAGTTAAAGTGGCTTTAAGGTGTTGCTTGTAAGCCCTTTTAAAGAGATAATTTTGGCTGACTTTCTCTTGAATATTTAGTATTATTTTATCAAGTTAGTAATGTACCATTTTGCCCCTTTCACTTGGGCCTTAATGGGTTGCAAATTGATGGACTTTTGCTGTCCATTTTTTCCCTTTCTCTTTAGTTAGTTGAGCTTAAATCATCAAATGAATTGTAATGGGCTTGGGACATTTTTCTATTCTTATTGGGTTAAAAATATAGTGCATTTATGATGCTAAAACATGGACTAAAGTTACACTCTTAACACATACTTTATTCATAATCGGACTTGGACAGATTCAACGTCGGGCCTCGTCTCCGTCTAGCCAGCAAATTTAAGCTGAGCAAGTAGGTGACTCACCTGCTAGCTTCCTAAGTCCTACAAGCACCTCACTTCTCTCACTTCATTTAAGGCCACGATCTCCTCGATTTGACTTAAAACTTTTATACACTCGACCCTCTTCAGCGTTAGACGTACATATCACCCTCTAATTTGAGATTCAAGCATTTTTTAAAAATATGCGCTAATTTGACCAAGCCATATCATGTTTCACGTGCATAGGACTAGTATATGTAATGTGTGTGGTGTTACAAAGTTAAACAAGAATAATCTGCATAACTGAGTATAACAGTCCACAAACAATAACTAAATAAACTAGAACTAGAATACTTATACATAGTCTATGGAACCTCTACTAAAGCTGTCTGAAAGGACTACTGGGACAGGTCCCAAGTAGTCAGAACTAAAATAAGTGTTGAAATAAAAGATGAGTAACTCAAGAGCCTCTGATTGAGAAGAGGCTTCACCAAATGACTGGAAGCTATCTAGTTCTCAATGAAGTGGCTACTGAGGAACTCTTTCACTTGCGTCTGCATCATAAAATGATGCAGGTCCTAAGGACGTCAGTACGTGGAATGTACGGTATGCAAGATGATCAAAGTAGTAACTTAGAATATCATAATATTTATCAAAAAGACATAAACATAACTCATAATGAACTAACAATAATAATAAATACTTTGTATGCTGAAAGTAAAATATTGTAGGCTAGTAAGTAAAACATATTTTCTTAGCTTGGGGAGTTTCTCTAACCGACAACCACCACTATGAGCTTCATAGTGATACAATGTCTTGCCCATACTGCCAGAATCATCCTGTACTTTATCGGGGTAGGGGACGAAGAACTAGGCGAATGGATCCATCCCAAAACTGGGTCATCTTAGTGGCTAATGAAGAATGTACCTTGGTACAATCCAATCCTATGCTAGCTACATAGTTTATGAGTTCGATTAATTAATTCTACTCTTACTTATATAGGTGCTCAATACTACTCCTAAAACACTTTTTATATAGCTCATACTTAAAGAATTAGGATTCTTAAAATCTGATTTCTCGGGAACTTAACCCAACTTACTACTTAGCTTTTTCAACTGGATTCTTTAACTTGACTGAAAACTAATATCTTTTTAAATATCCTTAACATATTGGTTTCTCAACTATCATACTTACAGTAGTTCAAGAAAATGATTCTTTAATTTATCGCAAAACTATAGGCTTTATGGTGTTCATGAAACTCACATTAAATTTACAGAAAATCCTTCTTAACTATCAATCTTGGTTTCAATACTATATATGACAAGTAAAGAATCAAGAATCATCATGCCTTATCAAGAATCTATACATACAATTGAAAATTTACTAAACTTTGCAGAAATTACATGAACTTGATCTTAAGTAATGCTTGAAACTTCTTGGATGAAAACTAAGTTATATTTTCTAAAATATCTTCAAAAATAGTTTTAGAGTGGCCTTACACACCTGGGAAAGAGAATTCTTAGAGAATTGGAAAGAATTCTTGAGCCCTACTACGATCTTGAATTTCTTGCGCATGAGTTTGTTGAAAGAATGAAAGAATGAAAGTGTAACATAAGCATTTAGGGCCTAAATTTGACTTAAAATCGACTAGTTTAGGATTACGAGGTGTGGGACAGGTTGAAACTATCCTTCCCAATTAAAAGTAGAAAAAAGTTCATTTTTGTACTGGTGCCCGTCTCACACCAGTATTAAAATCTTAGTTTTCGCAAAAAGTCAGATTACGTTAAAATTTCGAACAAACCAAAGTGTGATTCCACGTCCCTAGTGCGCGTGGAAGGGGCGCAAAAACCTCACTATTTTGAAATTTATTGAAAAAATAATTTGATTTGGTCGCGTTAAAATTGAGTTGAGATCATTTTTCGACTGAATGTTTTACACTGATCTCAAATTCGATTTTGGATTTGCCAATGGAGCATGAGAAGACGTGTTACACGCAAGGTCAATTCTAGGAGTATTTTAGTCTTTTTGCCGGGTGTTACACTCTAGCTATACATCTGGAGGATTACGAAATGTGATTAAAGTAATGATTAAGGGTGTTCACAGTATGGATAAAAACCGACTCAAATCGAAAAATTGAAGCAAACCGATTAAATAAATTAATTTTATTTTGGTTTTATTTTGATTTGGTTTGATTTTAGTTTTTTAAAAATCGATAGCATTTGGTTTGGATTTGAATTTGTTTGAAAAAATTGAAGAAATAATCGAATCGAACCGATAAAATTATATTCATATATTTTATAATTATACATACATAACACATTATTTATAAAAATAATTTTTATTTTTTAATCTACTATGAAAGTATCAATACTCAAAATGAGAACATTTATCTTATTAATTTAATGTATATGAATGTCTATAACAATTCTTGGAGGAACTAGTCGCTAGCCTTTTCTTCTATGCCAAAATGGTAAATTTTAAAACTTTTTCATGGTAAATTTAGTGATTGAAAGTTTTATAATATTAGTCGTTCTAACTATTTTTTATTTTGAATTGGTTGTTGTCACTTTTTTTTCATTTTAAATGTATCATTGCTTTTATTTTTATGTATGATTAATAACCGATAAATGTATATTATAATTAGGTTGGTTTGGTTTTGAGAATTTTAAAACCGAATTAAGTTGATTTGATTTTGACCAATAACCGACCCGACCCGTGAACACCCCTAGTAATGATGAACTAATTGACTTTTATCAATCGTGTTATTGCACGCATGCATTGTATTTTTAAAAAAACTAGTATTAGTATCTGCGCGATGCGCGAATAATATTAAAATATTATTTATAAGTATTTTATATTGTGATATGTTATCGAACATGTTGAAAGATATTTGCTTTAAAAAGTTCAACTATCATATAATTTCTCAATAAAATACACCTCGTCTCTCCCTACATTCTACCCCCACCGCTACTTAATCCCACACTCAATCCCTCATAATCAACTATGTATAATAGAGAAACTATTATATTGAAAAAATGTTGATTTCTCCTAAAGGAGATATATGTTGAAAGAAAAAATTTATTTTGGTTGAGAAATATATAAGAAGAGAAATTAGTATTTCGAAGAATAAGAAGAATTATTTAGAAAAAGAACCAATCTATTTATGGGATTCATATCAAATTAGGAGAAAACTAAGTATTTTACTAATTTTTTTTATTAATTCTACATTACAAATCATCATTTCAATAGTTTCCATAGATTTATTTAAAGTTGTAACTTCGTCTAACCCTACCTTCCTCCACCCAACCCCCAACCCCTAAACATATCCTTCTTCGTACATTTTGTTTTCTATTATATTTTAATTACAAAATATCATCATTTAAAAAGTTAAAATACTTGACTAAAATTTTTAATAAAATATATATTTTAATTATTTTTACTAATAAATAAATAAAATTAGACTAAAAAATACTTACTTTAATTCAAATCTATATCTATATAAAGCTGGACATAGACAATTTGATGTGGCACCTCTCTATGACCATCATTTCTATTTATCTTTTTTCCCTCCTTTTTTGGTATTTTATCTTTGTTTTCTAATTTTATTTGTATTTTTAACAAAAACTCAAAATATTTAAAAATCTATGAGTATTTGTAACCAACAAAAATGGACTCCTTCACTTTGCCTCTTCTTCTAATGAAGATGTTGAATAGATAGGTGTCAACTTCCGCAACTAAGATGTCGAGACTATCTTATGATTTTCTGAAAATATTGATACAAGGAGAAAGATCATATAAAAAGATCTTTTCAACATAAGATTTTCTAGAAAGTTGATTACTCCTATAAGGAGATATATGCTGGAAGAAAGAATTCATTTTGGTTGAGCAATTTATAAGAAGAGTGATTAGTGTTTCAAAGGGTAAGAAGAATTATTTAGAGGAAGAATCAATTTATTTATAAGATTTATATCAAATTAGAAAGAAAAATGTAATGTGATATCCTTTTTAGTCCAATATTGATATTTATCTATTTTTCTCAATACTTAAAAATATTTTTTTTAAATTTTATTAAAAATAATTGCTTAAAAAGAAAATTACTCTTTCAAAAAAATTGTCCTTATACGTAGTTATATATATATATAAATTTTGTATTATATAGGACATAGTAATAATGAAGAATAAAATATCCTATATACCCATTTTAATATATATAATTACCATATTTTTATACTTAATATATATAGTTATCATATTTTTATATTTAATGTATATTACCATATATATACAAGATAATATTTAATTTAAATTTATATTATGATTTTTTTCACGTATATACATGGTGATATTTAATTTGAAATTGTATTATGATTTTTATCATTTTTATACACGGTTGTTTAAATAATTTTTCTCTATTTCTTTTTTTTAATAAAAAAGTCTTAACGTATTTGCTAATTTCTTTGTTACTATATATATACACAGTAATATTTAATTTGAATTTATATTATTATTTTTATTGTATTTATATATACGATAATATTTAAATTGAAATTATATTCTGATTTTTACCATATATATTCATGGTAATATTTATATGCATATTACATGGTAGAACTTATAGGAAAATATTATAGTTTCTTACCATGACTACACACAAATTAAACGTGTATATAATATTTTTGGTTTGTATATATTTATTTATCA